>MU223592.1:1446597-1460257 GCA_018584345.1 Thuja plicata
CATAATTGCTTTTTCTCAATTATCTGAATAATTAAATTCAATTATTGAAATGAGGATATTTATTTAATAATTAAATATTATTTAATTCCTTTTCATGTGTCTCAGCTAAAGAGGGTGAATTTAATTTGATTAAAGTGCTAGGACTTTATTAATTAAATCAATTCAATCATAAGGTTTGTTTAGCCAAATATCTATTTAAGAATTAAATATGATGTATGATTAATACAAATTTAGGATTTTCTGCATTTGACACTCAGGTCGAGTAGAGTCAGTGAAAACTCAGAATTTCCTAGTACAATAGGACTTTGGTGATTTGAGAAGAACGACAAATGCAACAAAATTGGTTAGGGTTGCAAGATGCCAATTTTGGAGTGTTACACATCATGATCAAACTACATATGGTACATCAATATATCAAATGAGGATCCAACTCTCAAGTAGGCGCACCACTTGTATCACCTATCCCACTATACCATATGTCCCAACCACCTGTGTCATTTGTACCTCTACCTACTGAACTGCTAGGATAATTCTGAGGTAACTTAGTAGTACTATCTATACTAGGCCTTTGTGCCATCATATTCATAAGCTATTGCATCATGCACGCAACTGTTAGAATAGTCCCAAAGGATAATTGAGAGGGGGGGTGAATCAGTTATCAGCTAATTAAATTCTTTTCTCTTATTAAATCGAGAATACAATAAAGTAAATGCACATTCAGATAACACAATAGACAACACCATGATTTGGTTACAGGGAAACCAAATGGTAAAAACCCCGGTGGGAATTAGCACCCACAATGAACTATACTTGTTTATAATAATCCATGTTAGAAGATCTTGCAACCCTGTTAGGATTTGTTCTTTACAATGCAATAAGTATAGTGACCTGGTTAAGGGTCTTACCCTGTTAGGAGTCTTTTACAAGTAGCCCTGTTAAGGGTGAGGACTCACTGTCCAAAAGCTCACTACTTCAATGGTGAAGGCTACAACCTTCTGTAGAATAGATATACACTATATCTGAAGATGAACTATAGAGTAGACCTGCTATCTTTATTAGTTCCAATGTATTGTAATCTTCCACTGCTTCTTCACATAGATCCTTGATGAATGAAATGCAACTGATATTTTGATCTGTACTTTTTCTATCACTTATCTTATCATTCACACTTAGCATTTACAAATGAACTACCATAAGTATCTTCTTCAAGGTATGAGATCATGGGACCTATTAGGAAACTCTTCATAACATCATTGTCAGCTAAACTAATCATGCAAGCATAATTACAACCGCGTAATATAAACTGAATAGACGCGACGCATCACAAAGTTGGCTTCACCAAATTAACTCTAACATTGCAATCTCGTTAAAACTTGTTTGGCACCTTTTGATAACTATCTTAAACTCATAACTAATCTTGAATACAAACACGCATATCCTGAAGATAAGCACAACTCAAGAACCAATGCAAATATGTCAGCTCTGTATAGATAAACTCCAGAAACTGTAACTACCACTAACAGAATTACACAACACAACTGAAACATCAAATCTGATTCTATGTGTATGAAAAGAGCATCAACAACATGTCTACAACATGAATGTAACCATGCACTTGGGTTAATCTCATCATTCTGGTAAGTACATATAGAACACTACTGTATATTATATGTTGTCATCAATGAAAAACATACAATCAACTAGCTGCCAGAAGTAAATCTCCAACAATATCCCACTTTGACATTGATGGCAACATATGATATTAAAAACATTTTCAGCACATGTTTTCCTCTTTCTTTTTACAATCTTCTCAATATTCTCATCAAAGATTCCTCTACACTGTTGTAGCTCTTTTGTCTATGTTTTTAAGTTACATGATTATATACTCCCCCTTACTACATACTCCCCCTTTGACATCAATGGCAAAGGGTGCCATAAACAATTAGGCATAGGTACTACTCTAGAAATAGAGTAGTCAACCATTCCTCAATCACCATGGACTGATGTACTTGCTGCTTTATCTAATCAGACTCAAGAAAGGGAATTACTCCCAACTTCTCCCTGAGATACTCAAAAGTATCTTTTGATAAAGGCTTTGTGAAAATATCTGCCAACTATTCTTTAGTGCCTACATAGACCAATTTTACTTCATTATCTGCAACTTTTTCTCTAAGAAAATGGTATTTGATCTCAATGTGTTTTGTCTTTGCGTGTATCACAGGGTTTTTGGACATGTTGATAGTGCGAGTGTTATCACAGTGAATAACAATAGGATAATCAACCTAAATACCAAAATCTTTAACCATCTTCTTGATCCAAACCATTGTTGAACAATTCAATGCTGCTACAACATATTCAGCTTCTGCTATTGACTGAGAGATACAATTCTACTTCTTTCTTACCCAAGAAACCAACCTATCTCCAAGAAATACTACTCCTCCAGATGTACTCTTCCTGTCATCAATACAACCTATCCAATCTACATCTGTATATACATGAAGTTGTACATTCTTTGATTTAGGATACCATAAACCATAGTCTATAGTTCCCTTTAGATACCTGAATATTCTCTTTATTGCCATTAGGTGATTCTGCTTAGGTTCAGCTGCAAATCTACCAACAATTCCAACTACATTAGATATGTTTGGTCTAGATTGAGTAAGATATATAAGTTTTCCAATCATAGACTTGTACAATGTCTTGTCAACTACTGTGGAATCATCCTCTTTAGAAAGCTTGCTTCCTATTATCATAGGAGTGCATACTGGCTTATAGTCTTCCATCTTGAAAGTTTTTAATATTTCCTTCACATATTTGGATTGATTTATGAATATTCCTTTATCTGTCTACTTTACATTCAATCCCAAAAAATATTTTATAGGACCAATCATGCTCATTTCAAATTCATTCTGCATTTCTTTTGCAAATACTACACTAAGCTTGTTATTACCACCAAGTATAATGTCATCAACAAATATGGCAACAAGAAATAATCCATCAGGTGTCTCTCTTATGAATAAGTTGCAATCTGTTGCTCCTTTCTTGAATCCAATCTTGGTAAGATAACCATCTAGTCTCTCATACCAAGCTCTTGGGGCCTATTTAAGTTCATAGAGTGCTTTTTTCAATCTACATACCATGTCTGGTTTATCTGATAGATTAAACCCGTCAGGGTGTTCTATGTAGACTTCTTCCTTCAAGTCACCATTCAAAAAAGATGATTTGACATCCATTTGACATACTTTAAAATATTTGAATGTTGCATAAGCCAAAAATAACTTAATGGCTTCTACTCTTCTCACAGGGGAAAATGTGTCAGTGTAATCTATCCCTTCCCTCTGTGCATATCCTTTACATACTAGTCTTGCTTTGTTTCTGACCACTGTACCATCTTCATTCATCTTATTCTTGAATACCCACTTTGTTCCAATCACATTTTTGTCACTAGGTCTCAGAACCAATTCTCATGTGTCATTTTTGATTATTTGATCTAATTATTCTTCTAGTGCTTTCTGTCAATCAGAATCCTTGCAAGCATCTTCAACACTTAAAGGTTCAATTTGTGAAAGTAAACATGTGTCTTCATCCACTGTTAAAATTTTTGCTTTAGATCTAGTCAAGACACTACTCCTCTAATCTCCAATGATATCATCTTTTGAATGGTACCTAGATGTGAATTTTGGAACTTTAGGTGTGATATCCTCCTTTGTAATATGTGATTCTTCTTTTCTTGATTTTGGGTCATTGCATGATACATCAATACAATCAAACATTTCTTCTATAATAGTTTCCTTGTTGCCGGGCCTGGGTTCATCTTCAATCATAGGTGCATATTCATAGTACCTTTCTTGAACCATGAAATTCTCATCAATATTTACATGAGTACTTTCAATTATCTTCTTTAATCTCAAATTGAAACATCTGTATGCTTTTCTTTTAGTAGAGTAACCAAGGAAAATACCTTCATCGCTTCTAGCATCAAACTTACCAACACCATCATCTCTCTTGATGTAATACTTGCTGCCAAAGATTCTAAAGTATTTTACTGTAGGTACATTACCAAACCAAAGTTTGTAAGGTGTCTTATCTGTGCTTGGTCTTATTTGTGTTCTACTGATAGTATAGACTATTGTATTGACTGCATCTCTCCAATAGGTGTGCACAACTTTTCCTTCAATCATCATAGTGTGCGCTATATTAAGTATGATCCTATTCCTTCTTTCTGTAATCTCATTCTACTGAGGGGTTCTAAGTGCACTCAACTATCTTTTGATTCCATGTTCTTCATAGTAGTCATAAAACTGGTCAGATGTGAATTCTCCTCCTCTATCTGATCTTAGACACTTTCGTTTTAACCCAGATACATTTTCAACTATAGCTTTGAATATTTTGAATTTCTCAAAGGCTTTAAACTTCTCTTTTAAGAACACAACCCACATCATCCTTGAAAAATCATCAACAAAAAAAATGAAATACCTTTCTCTGTAGTATGATTTGGTTTGAGTAGGACCACATAAATATGTATGCATTAGGTATAACTTGTTCTCAACTGAGTTCTGCTTTCTCCTAAAAGAGCTCCTTACATGATTTCCCATAACACATTCCCTGCACATTGTGTCAACTGGTCTTGCAATACTTGGAAGGTCTCTAACTGCCTTGACATTGCTTATCTTTACTATATTGTCAAAATTGATGTGACAGAGTCTCTTGTGCCATAACCAATTGTCATCCACTTTTGCAACAAAACAACTTGCATATGAATTGAGCTGAAAAAATTACATTTTGTTTTTGAGCCAGATGCAATCATGTCTCCTTCTTTGTTGTTAATAATGCATTTATTGTTTTTGAATTCCAAATGATAACCTTTGTCAAGTAGTTGTCCAATGCTTATTAAGTTGTGATGTAATCCATCAACATACAGAACATCATCTATCTTGTTCTTTCTATCTAGGGTGATAGATCCTCTGCCTATGATAGGTTTAGGAGTGTTATCTCCAAATATAACCATACCACCTTTGTACTTATCTAGATGAACAAATCTATCTTTATCACCTATCATGTGGTGAGAGCATCCATTATCAATGATCCAATCAGTTCTGATGTCTTCTTTAGAAATTAGGGCTAACTCCTGTGCTTCCTTTTCATCTTCAATGTCCATTTCCTCAAGCACTTTTTCCATGTCTTTAATGGCAATGAATCCAATTTCATCCTCTCCCAAATCTTCATCTTTTACACCTTCTTCAGCATGGTAGCATTCCTTTTTGTATTTAGGTTTGTAATCAGATCTAAACTTCTTGACTCTTGTGGGACACTTGGATGCAAAGTGACCAATCTTGTTGCATGAAAAAAATTTGAATGGAATTTGTCCTTCATACTTTCCTTTGCCTTTATTTTCTCTTTTATAAATCATGGAAATAATTTCTTCTAGCTCTTCATCAACTTCTTATTTATCATTGGAAGTGTGTAAAGTTTTCTTACCATGTATTGATGCTTTGAAGGTTATTTCACTTTTGGGTTCAGTCTTCAATCTTGATATCTCAAATGCAGAGATTTTACTGATCAAAGTCTCTCTCTTGAAGTCTTTTGAAAATTGCATGGTTTCATCAAGAATATTGATCTTTCTCTCATAGTCTGTTGTCAATGTATTCATTAGTTTGTCCATTATGTCTTCTTTTGATATTTCTCCACCATTGTTTCTAATTCTAGAAACTACTTCATTTATCCTCTGATTGTATTCTCTGATGTTCTCTTTAGGTAACATCTCAGGATTGTTGTATTTATTTTTCCATGTCTTCTTGTGCCCATTCTTTTCTTGGATATTTCCTTCAAACATGTCTTCTAAATACTTCCATATTGTGTATGCCTTATCTACTTTCTTGATCTCAGAGAATTCACTGTTAGATAGTGCACTTATAAGGGCTTCTTTGGAAACTGCGTTAGCTGTGAATGTATCATTTTTTTTACTGGTAGCATCATCTCTTGCAAGTTCTTTTAGAGAGGGAATAACAAATTCTTATGTGGCTATCTCAAAGATGTCAAAACCAACACACTATAGATGTGTTATCATTTTGTTCTTCCAATCCTGATAATTCTCTCCATTGAACTTAGGACTCTCTTTTCTGAGGTATGCCATCTGATCTACCTTAAGCTGTTAGGCTTTCTCTTCAAGGTACTTGGCTCTAATACCAATTGTTAGAATAGTCCCAAAGGATAACTGAGGAGGGGTGGGGGTGAATTAGCTATCAGCTAATTAAATTCTTTTCTCTTATTAAATCTATAATACAATAAAGTAAATGCACATTAAGATAACATAATAGACAACACCACAATTTGGTTACGGGGAAACCAAATGGTAAAAACCCCAGTGGGAATTAGCACCCATAATGAACTATACTTGTTTATAATAATCCCTGGTAGAAGATCTTGCAACCCTGTTAGGATTTTTTCTTTACAATCTAATAAGTATAGTGACCTAGTTAAGGGTTTGACCTTGTTAGGAGTCTTTTACAAGTAACCCTATTAAGGGTGAGGACTGACTATCCAAAAGATCACTGCTTCAATGGTGAAGGCTACAACCTTCTGTAGAATAGATATACACTATATCTAAATATGAAATGTAGAGTAGACCTACTATCTTGATTAGTTCCAATGTATTGTAATCTTCCACTGCTTCTTCACATAGATCCTTGCTAAATGAAATGCAACTGATATTCTGCTCTGTACTTTTTCTGTCACTTATCTTATCATTCACACTTAGCATTTACAAATGAACTACTATAAGTATCTTCTTCAAGGTATGAGATCATGAGACCTATTAGGAACCTCTTCATAACATCCTTGTTGGCTAAACTAATCATGCAAGAATAATTACAACTGCGCAATATAAATTGAATAGATGCGACACTTCACAAAGTCGGCTTCACCAAATTAACTCTAGCATTGCAATCTTGTTAAAAAATAGTTGGCACCTTTAGATAACTATATTCAACTCATAAATAATTTTGAATACAAACACACATATCCTGAAGATAAGCGCAACTCAAGAACCAATGCAAATACGTTGGCTCTGTACAGATAAACTCCAGAAACTGTAACCGCCACTAACAAAATTACACAACACAACTGAAACATCAAATGTGATTTTGCGTGTATGAACAAAGCATCAAAAAAATCTCTACAACATGAATGTAACCGCACAAGGGTTAATCTCATCATTCTGATAAGTACATATAGAATACTGTTGTATATTATATGTCATCATCAATGATGAACATACAATCAACTAGCTGCCAGAAGTAAATCTCCAACATCAACCTTATCAATCTAGCCACTCATCCGTATCATCCCAGCTGGTAAGGTCCTAACATCCAGTATCAAGGTGTCTATATCATGTGGTTCCTATAGAGCACCTAGAGCCCATAGAGCTTGTGGAGCTTGTGGTGCAATAGGAACCTGTGGAGCACTTGGAGCCTGTGGTGCAACAAGAACCTATGGTGCAATGTGTACCTATGGAGAAATCTATGGAGGAACCTATCTATGTGGAGGAGTCTGTCCCTGTAGAGGAAATTATCTAGCAATAGCTATATGAGCCTTTCTAGCCACTCTTTATCATTTGTGTCCCCAAACTGCTAGAAGCACCTGAGCATATTTGATCCCACATCCACCACCCTAGATCTCACTTTGCCACCTACTCTACCACCCTCCCTACCACTGGCTCCTCTCACCAGAACTCTTTGAACCCTTTGTCTTCCACCACCTCTCCCCCACTACCAGAACCATCATCATCTGAAGGATCATCTATGTTAATAATAAGATCACTTGGATGAGTAAACTATGGGAATCTATGTTGTGAGAAACACTATGTATAATTTGCTGACATCCCTGCATCAGCAACATGCTCCCTCATATCTTATACTCCATATCCCATCCTATAGATCTCATCAAAAGCATATTGGTAATTAACCTATGGTCCCCACATCGACCTCTCCACCTATACTTGGGCATACAATACTAATCCATGTGGGATATCCTACATCCTCGCAGCTAACAAAGTACATGGTAGAAGAACAATCTCTCAATAATCAATGGTGATCGACCAATAATCCATTAAGGAGAAAAATTATACAGAAGCTCTCAGTCATCCTCCTGCCAGGCCTCACAACCAAGATAAGGATTCCAAATCACCTGATCCATGTCATGAAGTATACAAGACCAAAAATATAATTTTCCCAAATGAGGTTGGACAATCACTCCCTCATACAAAAATTCATTTGGTGAGTATGGATAATAAACTCTCCTCACAATTGGCCTAGTCACAGGAATGTTCTCCCATGTTCAAATCTACATTAATATAGCTCCTGCAAAAAGAGTTCCACCATGTCTATATACTACATCATTAAGCTCATGATATAACTATGCAAGCACACAGGATCCCCAATCAAATATCCATGGATCTACAATCATATTCTCCAGGATGTGACCCCATCTAAGAGAAAACCTGTGACCTCATCTATCTAGTAATAAAAATCCTCCTATCAAAGACCCGAGCACCACTGGAAGTCAAGGAAATGAGACAAACTATGCCCAAGGAATTCTTTCATTTCCAATTGTAGGATCTATGAATACTCATCTGCACTCCTCACCATCATACACCTGATCATAGTAGACTCAATGTCCTCTAGTCAGAATCCTAAATGTAGACGTCCAAAATCGTCCCTATATTAATTTAATTTAATTAATATTCCCATAACATTATAGTTAATTTCAATTAATTATATTTGTTATATTCTTCTATCTATTTAATTAAATACGATTCATGCTCCTAAGTATTTAAATTTAATTTAAATACTATCCCTTTTAATGTATTAAATCTTATTTAATACATTATCCCTCATAAATCCCCTTTTAAATAAATTTTAAATTTATTTATTTCCCCACATTTCTAATATTCTTCTACACCAAGATTAAATTTAATAAAACCTATTAATCCCACCTAGAAACCTACTCTATTCCTACCTTACCCTACCTATTCCTCTTAATAAACCTACTTCCTCACTTAAACACACACTAATCACACTTAAAGTGTGATCCCTACTCCTTTTAGCACTAATAGAATGCTCCCACATGTGTGAGCAACTTCTCAAAAAGGAAGCCACCAATTTCCTTTAATGTAGCCACTCTTTTGTCCCCCACTCCATTCCCCAAGGGTTTCTCACACATGTGTGAGCAAACCTTGAGCCACTCAAACCTTAAAGGCTTATGTTGACTTTTGCATGGCTTGTCCTCTTGCCCTTGTGTCCTCTATGTGGCATCTATGTGGATGCCACATATGATCCACCTCATCCAACTCCTTCCCTTCCCTCCAAAACTCTATAAATAAAGGCTCTTGCCAAGAGAAAACCATCTCTCATTTATGCATTGTTATCATGTTAAAATAGTTCTAGAATTCTTAGTGCATATTCATGTTTTCATGCTTTTAGTTTATAATCTAGAAATCACATGCTAGGATAACGGTGAAGGAATCTAGTTTTAGTTTCATTTGATCTTGCATAGCATATTAACATAGTGTGCATCTTCATTCTCATTGCATTCAAATGAATAGCTTGAGACAAGTTCCTCGTACTTGTTCTTGAGCCTTTCATTGCCTCATTAGTTTGCATCTTAGTTTACATTCAAAGATCAATAGTGGGATTTGATATTGTGTTGGGAGAGCACACCCACAAACCTCTCTAAGAGAAAATCAATAAGGCTTTGGGTGCCCTTGTTTAGCTCATCGGAGGTCATGGTGGAAGCTATTGTTATTTTTAGAGTATGCTTTTAGACATGTTAATGTAGATTAAATGATTTATATCCTCTAATGTTTGTATGTCTGAGCGTGCTCCCAACAGGTAGGTTTCTAGCATAAACATTTTGGCACGCCCGGTGGGACCCACGTCCCTATTTTTCTAACATTTTTTGCATATTTCTCGTGGATTATAAAACTCACACAGAGACCCGTCTCCGCTCTGGAATCGCTGTCTTCACAGATTGTCATCTCTAAAAACTCGGTCGTCTACGTAGATCACCGTCTGCGCATAAAATCCACCGTCTCCGCCTGTCTAAAAAAAAATTCTAAAACTGTGTTTTAAAATTAATTTTTATTAATTTTAAGTGTTTTAACTCTCAGGTTTCTGACAGGAATAGACTTTTTAAGAGTTAAATGCTATCAAAATTAATAAAAATGTCATTTTTGAGTTTTAGTAAGTCTGCTTGTTTCATATAAAAATCTGACTGTTTATTTTCTGACGTCTGCGCAGGTATTCCGCCGTATCCGAAGATCGCCGTCTGCGCATATCACCATCTGCGCAGATCATCGTCTGCGAATAAAATCCACCGTCTCTGCCTATTTAAAACAATTTATTAAAACTGTGCTTTAAAATTGATTTTTACTAATTTTCAGTACTTTTAGCTCTCGGGTTTCTGACAGACACAGAGTTTTTAAGAGTTAAATATTATCAAAATTAATAAAAATGTTGCTTTTCAATTTTAATAAGTCTGCTTGTTTCATATAAAAATATGACTGTTTATTTTCTGTCGTCTGCGCAGGTTTTCTACTGTTTACGCAGATTACCGTCTGCGCAGATCACTGTCTGCGCAGATCACCATCTGCGCAGATCACCGTTTGTGAAACTCCGCCGTCTGCGCCTGTTTCCTAAAACTTGTGTTTTTTAACACATGTTACATTCCAAACTACTAACCAGTGCATTGCAGGTTCTGTGATTTGTATTTTGAAGGATATTAATGAACTTGAATGCTTAAACACTTCTTTTGGAAAATATAAAATGAACCTCACCAAATCTTGAATGCATAAGGGAATGAACATCATACAATCTTGAATGACATAAGGCAAAAGAACACACATTTACAAGATTTTTGTTTGCTGAGTGGGAAATAAATTGAACATGTATGTTTAATCACACTATTGTGTCTTTTGCTTAGATAGAAAACACATAGTTGCTTTAATTAGGTTCAATTTGGAAAATGAACTCTTCTTGGTGTATTTGAAGAAGTGTTTTTCAACACTTATTTCAAGCTTTATTTGTCATTAGATAGAACCCCTTAATTTAAGTGATTCTTTGATTAAACTATAGCCGTATCCTCTCTCCTCGCCTTCGCAGATCTTGGGTGAAGAGAAAGCTTAGCTTAATCAAGCCTCTAGAGAGGCCTGTCTAGAGGGAGCGCTTCCCCTTTAGAGGATGACCTCAAACCGGTAATCCATTCGGTCGGTATAGAAATAAGGTGCAACCCAAAGGTCCACTTTATCCCTGCAAGCTCGGGCGGGTCGTGTTCAATGGTAGTCCATACTGAGTGAATATCCCTCAGCATACTGGCATGGTTGAACTAGAGACTTAAGTGTCTCACGCCGTATAAACCGATTGTGGGGATGCCACAAAATCTTACTAGCAACCATAAAGTAGTAGCCTACCCGATTCACCTCCGAACGGTGACTTATTATAGTGCAAGGGGAGGGAAGAATCTCCCCCCTAGATTTCCATCATACGTGTCCTAGGGTATTGTGTTGCAAAAGAGATATTCGTAGCACGGCGACAATACCTGGCAAAAGGAAAAAACACGGGCGCCCTTCCGGGGGTGACATGCTGTGTGAGCTGAAGGACTACCAAGCAATGGGCTTATAATATTTCATGCAAAGTCAAATTCTTTAGGTAGTTACTACTTGAACTGTCTTTCGATGTGCTAGACCCAGTAAAAACATAAGTGGTTTGAAAGAGTCACTTGAACATACACAATCAGAATATTATAAAGCTAGAATAAAATCACCCAATGTCACATATGATTGTATCCCTCAAGGTTGTTTTGTCTCTTGTTGGATTGTTTTGAGACGTGTGTCTATTATTTTCTGGTTTATGTGTTTAAAATCAGTTCTTGTCATCGAACAATTTATGCAAAATCAGACTGAATATCAAAAATTTGCCTAGAATTTCAACACACTGCCTTAGTCTCAGTCGGCTGTCTCCGCTCTAGATCTGCCGTCTTCGCATATTACCGTCTGCGTAGATCACCGTCCGCGAAGATTGTTGTCTACGTCTGAGACTGTCGTCTCCGCTTGAAAACAATGACCTTCAAGAATTGACCAAAATGATCAAAATTTGACCATCTGCAAGACCCTGAAGCCGTTTGTCCTAAACCATTCACCCATTTGGCCAAAATTAATTTTTCCATGACATGACCAGTTTTAAGAAGCACAAGAAGGTCAAACTGCCTAAATCTTTAGTCCTTAGAGAGCAAAAGGAAACCACCCGTAAATCTAAGGAATTCCAGCACATTGCACTATCTATCAAACAAGGTATTGAACACTGTGAGAAGTTTGACAAAATCATTTACAACAATACCATTTGCAAGTTCATGACCAAGTTTTCAATTAATAGGTCTTTTGTCACACTTGAACAATACGATTAGGAAACACCTCACTTCTGGATCATTCCTCCACTTCTTTCATCATCATCCTTCCTTTGAGCATTAGATCAAAATCAAATCAAATCCTTAGGTTGAAAGATCTTAATCAGAGCATTATTGACCTTCATCCTCAAACAAATATAATATTTCTTGTAGACCATCAGTCCGTCTCAAGTAATTTAAATCCCTTAGTGATATCCCATTTTGCTTGAGATCACAAGTCCCTCTTCAAGTAGGATAGATATTGCTTTAAATCCTTTGTGTCTGTATCATCATAAGGTTTAACATGCTTAGGTTTTGTCTTAAAAACCTTTAATTCAAATCAATCAACTCAATCGAATCAAATCAATTATCCAATCAATCAATCAAATCAATAATCAATCAATCATCAATCAATCTGATGCAATCCAATCAAATCAAAGATCTTTGCTCTAATTCATCTTCCACATCTCCTTATCTTTCATTCTTTTACCATTGTATGGTTGTCACTCAATCCCAAGCCAGAAACATGAGGAGAACAACATCCAACACTAATCGTGAAGAAAATCCATTTGCCACACAATACTTTCATGGAAGTGGGGTACAAGCTGAAGAAGTGGCTGAAGAAACTGAATTAGTGGACCAAGATGAAAGGCCCAATCAAGTGATTGACTTCCTTAGAGACCCCTACAATTTGGAAATGGTTGAGAAGGCCATAATGCATAACAGTAATGAGATATTTCTGAATCTCATCCATAATGGTGTCACAGTTCCCGAGGACTTTGATGAAACACTCCTTACCAGAAATGTCACTAAAGCCACTGCCGCCACTTCAGCAGTAATGGCTTCTACTTTAAATGCTAAATCATTGCGTGATGCTGGTAAAAGACCTGCTAGTGAACCTCCTACATCAACAACAATATCAGCACCTGTATCAACAGCCGTATCAAAACCCCAGTTGACACCTGAACAAATCTAGCAAATCATAAGTGCTTTACCAAACAATACTACACACAATAACACTCAAATGACGACAACTCAAGGAGCAAGTGCTAATATCAACAACATAGGGCAAGTTTCCATGCCCTTGACCTCCTTATGCCAAACAATGGGGGCAAAAACATCCACAAACAACACATCACAAGCTTATCAATATATACCTCCTCCGACGATTGGTATGACCTCCACAGGATTTTCAGCTGCACAATTTGGAGGAGTTGGAGGTTAT
>MU223592.1:1468698-1484133 GCA_018584345.1 Thuja plicata
TGGGATTTGATATTGTGTTGGGAGAGCACACCCACAAACCTCTCTAAGAGCAAATCAACAAGGCTTTGGGTGCCCTTGTTCAGCTCATCGGAGGTCATGGTGGAAGCTATTGTTATTTTTAGAGTATTTTTTTAGACATGTTAATGTAGATTAAATGATTTATATCCTCTAATGTTTGTATGTCTGAGCGTGCTCCCAACAGGTAGGTTTCCAGCATAGACACTAAATATACGATACACATCCTTGGGTGTGATTATGATCTCTCCCAGTGGTAAGTGGAGGATATTATGGTCCGAGTGCCATTGATCTACCATAGGTTTGAGTAAACCTTGGTTCATTTGGAATCGACGCATATCTAGTAAAAAACACAAACCAAAAAGACCTATTACTTGTCTCTCTCTCATTGTCAACTAATCAACCATCTCCAATGGAAAAGGTGGTAATCCACAGATGTATTTAATCTCTGGAATCACACCTATTTTACAATCATATGAAATCATATTGGTATAATCATAATAATTGGATCATTCTAAGTCAATCAAATTTATATTAATCTATCGCTCTTTTTGAGCACATCTACTTTCTACCTGACTCTATATCGTGAGGATGGAGAAAACATCAACCTATTCTACCTATCTGGATTGATATTATCAAACATTCATCTAACATGGTTATATTAACATCACAAACATTTATTTTCATCACAATCTCATGCCTAATCTATCCTGCAAATGATTAGTTATTTTACTACATCAGAGATGACCAAAATTTAGATTCAAAATTTCTATCAGGTTAGGCATCACTTTATTTTGGTGTAAACATCATTTTAAGTGGTTCTGCACGTTAAATAGCCTACCCGCAAGTTTATTTTTACTACCCACTACTTCAACATGTAGATGCATCACTTAACCTAGTACACGTCAGTTTAGGGACTATGCACTACTTAATTTCTAGAATGCTCGCCTTCATTTGAATTTGTGACCTAGGGTTTGGTATGTGTTATTTTACTCTTAAATGGAAAAATAAAAATCTATGCACTATTTCTCACTGGACTGCGTGCAACTTGACATTATGGATGTGCTACTTTAACTTGCATGCATTATTTTAAGCTATACTACATGCTATTTGACAAGAAATTAAATTTATACTCTAACAATCACTTTTTGAGAATAAAAATTCAAAATTTATCAATGAAAAGTGGTTAGATGTAGTCACCAGGGGACCATACTTGAATGGTTGCTAAAAATGGTGTCCCCGCTCAAATCTGTGCTTGTGAATAGGGACTGCCATCACTATCAGCTCAATTTTCACCCAGACAAAAAAGAGGGGTAAAAGTAAAAGGGAATGTGAAAATGACTCATTTTCACCCTAATTTATAAAATTTTATCTTTTCAAAGGTATTTTTACCCTTTTGACCTATTTTGAGTTGACTTTCTTCACTTGTGTCATATTTTTCAAATCAATTTATCACGAACCTCGTCGAAACTTGTGCAATATCAGTCATTACTATTTTAAATCATTTTGATTCATTTCCTAATGGGGAATTATATCTACATCAATGGATCGACATCAAGAGTTTGTTTTGAAACATTTTCTCATCTAGGCAACATCCTTTTTCTCAAATCTACATCTGAGGCATTATAAATCAGACAACATTTTGAATATTCTTAATCAAATCTGAATCTCGGACATCATCGATCAAATCATATATGGGGCACTAAAATTTTCAATTTACATAAAAGGGTAGTAACATCATCAAAAAGGGGGTTTACATCATGAGTTCCTTGTTCAAATCAATTATGAAGACTTTCTTGTGCATTTACCATTCCATTCAATAATTATCAAACATTATTTGCAAGTCATACATCATTAAAACATTATTCACTATCCAAAAACATTAAAGATATTTCATCATTTACATAGGTGAATCTCATAGATATATTGTATTATCAAAATAACAAAAATAACATACATTCATTTAAGTCCATTACATTGCATTTACCATTTAGAACATCATACATCGTAAATTAAAAGAATTTAGAAATAAACTTGCATACATTTGTATTCATCTAATTATGTCATATATAAGGCCTTGCATCCATAGCATGTAAAGAAAATGTATCATAAAACATCATATAGACAATCATATCAGCAAAGAAAGTCTTATTTATCATCATGGAAATAAAGAGTGATCAAGTCATCATAATCATAGAAATAAAATGTCAACATGTATAAGTCAAAGATACATCATATCAAAGAGGTACATCATGATTAGACTACATATGGTACATCAATATATCAAATGAGGATCCAACTCTCAAGTAGGGGCACCACTTGTATCACCTATCCCACTATACCATATGTCCCATTAGGACCACCTGTGTCATCTGTACCTCTATCTACTGAACTTCTAGGATAAGTCTGAGGTAACTAAGTAGTACTAGCTATACTAGGCCTTTTTTCCATCATATTCATAAGCTATTGCATCATGTGCGCAACCTGATCAATCTAGCCACTTAGCCCTATCATCCTAGCTGGTAAGGTCCTGACATCTAGTGTCAAGGTGTCTATATCATGTGGTGCCTATGGAGCACCTAGAGCCCGTAGAGCCCGTGTAGTTTGTGGTGTAATAGGAACCTATGGAGCACTTGGAGCCTGTGGTGTAACAGGAACTTGTGGTGCAATGTGTACCTATGGAGAAATCTATGTAGGAACTTGTCTATGTGGAGAAGCCTATCCATGTAGAGGAAACTATCTAGCAATAGCTTTATGACCCTTTCTGGCCACTCTTTGTCATCTGTGTCCCAAAACTACTAGATGCACCTAAGCATATCAGATCCTAAATCCACCACCCTAGCTCTCACACTATCACCTCTAATCCTGACCCTGACACCTACTCTACCACCCACCTTGCCACTAGCTACTCTCACCTGAACTCTCTGAACCCTTTTTCTTCCACCACCCCTCCCCCCACTGCCAGAACCATCATCATCTAAAGAATCATCTATGTCAATAATAAGCTCACTTGGATCAGTAAACTATGGGAATCGATGTCGTGAGAAACACTGTGTATAATTTGCTAACTTCCATGCATCAACAACATGCTCCCTCATATCCCATACTCCATATCCTATCCTATAGATCTCATCAAAAGCATATTGGTAATAAAACTATGGTCCCCGCATAAACCTCTCAACCTACACTTGGGCATACAATACTAATCCCTGTGGGATATCCTACATCCTCCCAGCTAACAAACTACATGGTAGAAGAACAATCTCTCAATAATCAATGGTGATCGATAAATAATCTATTAAGGAGAAAACATATATGGAAGCTCTGAGTCATCCTCCCGCCAGGCCTCACAACCAAGATAAGGATGCCAAATCACCTGATCCATGTCGTCGAGCATACGGGGCTAGGAATATAATTTTCCTAGATGAGACTGGACATTCACTCCCTCATACAAAAATCCATATGGTGAATATGGATAACAAACTCTTCTCAGAATCGGCCTAGTGACAGGGATATGCTCCCATGTCCAAATCTGAAGTAATATAGCTCTTTAAAAAAGAGTTGCACCATATCTATACACTACATCATTAAGCTCATGATATAACTATGCAAGCACACAGGATCCCCAATCAAATAGCATTGGATCTACAATCATATCCTCCAGGATGTGACCCCATCTAAGAGAAAAACTGTGACCTTGTGTATCTAGTAATCAAAATCCTCCTATCAAAGACTCGAGCACCACTAGAAGTCAAGGAAATGAGACAAATTGTGCCCAAGAAATTCTCTCATTGCTGATTGTAGGATCTATGAATACTCATTTGTACACCTCACCATCAAACACATGATCATAATAGACTCAATCTCCTCTAGTCAGAATCTTGGATGTACAATACACATCCTCGGGTGTGATTGTGATCTCTCCCAGTGGTAACTGGAAGATATTATGGTCCGGGTGCCATCGCTCTACCATAGGTTTGAGTAAAGCTCAGTTCATTTGGAACTGGGGCATATCTAGTAAAAAATACAAACCAGATAGACCTATTACTTGTCTCTGTCACTGTTAACTAATCAAAAATCTCCAATGGCAAAGGTGGTAATCCACAGATGTATAATCTATGGAATCGCACCTATTTTACAATTAGATGAAATCATATTAGTATAATCATCATACTTGGATCATTCTAAGTCAACCAAATTTATATTAATCTATCACTCTTTTTGAGCACATCTATTTTCTACCTGACTCTATATCGTGAGGACGGAGAAAACATCAACCTATTCTACCTATCTGGATTGACATTATCAAACATTCATCTAACATGGTTATATTAACATCACAAACATTGGTTTTCATCACAATATCATGCCTAATCTATCCTACAAATGATTAGTTATTCTATTACATTAGAGATGACCAAAATTTAGATTCAAAATTTCAATTAGGTTAGGCGTCACTTTATTTTTGTGTACGTATCAATTTAATAGGTTCTACACGTTAAATAGCCTACCTGCTATTTTATTTTTACTACGCGCTACTTCATCATGCACATGCATCACTTAACCTAGTACACGTCAGTTCAGGGACTATGCACTACTTAATTTCTCGAATGCGTTCCTTTATTTGAATTTGTGACCAAGGGTTTGTTACGCATTATTTTACTCTTAAAAGGCCAAAAAAAAATCTACGCACTATTTCATACTCAACTACGTGCTACTTGACATTATGGATGTGCTACTTTAACTTGCATGCATTATTTTAAGCTATACTACACGCTATTTGACAAGAAATTAAATTTATACTCTAACAATCACTTTTTGAGAATAAAAATTCAAAATTTATCAATAAAAAGTGGTTAGAATTACTCACCGGAGGACCATACTTGAATGGTAGCTAAAAATGGTGTCTCTGGTCAAATTTGTGCTTATGAATAGGGGCTGCCATCACTATCAGCTCAATTTTCACCCAAACATAAAAGAGAGGTAAGAGTAAAAGTGAATGTGAAAATGACTCATTTTCACCCTAATTTATACCTTTTTTATCTTTTCAAAATGTATTTTTACCCTTTTGACCTATTTTGAGTTGACTTTCTTCACTTGGGGCATATTTTTCAAATCAATTTATCAGGAACCTCGTTGAAACTTGCGCAATATCAGTCATTATTATTTTAAATCATTTTGATTTGTTTCCCTAGGGGGCATTATATCTACATCAATGGATCAACATCAAGAGTTTTTTTTGAAACATTTTTCTCATCTGGGCAACATCCTTTTTCTCAAATCTACATCTGAGGCATTATCAATCAAACAAAATTTTGAATATTCTTAATCAAATCTAAATCTTGGACATCATCGATCAAATCATATCTAGGGCATTAAAATTTTCAATTTACATAAAGGGGTAGTAACATCATGAAAAATGGGTTTTACATCATGAGTTCCTTCTTCAAATAAATTATGAAGACTTTCTTGTGTATTTACCATTCCATTCAATAATTATCAACCATTATTTCCAAGTCATACATCATTAAAACATTATTCACTATCCAAAAATATTAAAGATATTTCATCATTTACATAGGTGAATCTCATAGATATATTGTATTATCAAAATACCAAAAATAACATACATTCATTTAAGTCCATTACATTGCATTTACCATTTAGAACTTCATACATTGTAAATTAAAAGCATTTAGAAATAAAATTGCATACATTTTTATTGATCTAACTATGTCATATATAAGGCATTGCATCCATAGTATGTAAAGAAAATATATCATAAAACATCATATAGACAATCATATCAGCAAAGAAAGTCTCATATATCATCATGGAAATAAATAGTGATCAAGTCATCATAATCATGGAAATCAAATGTCAACATGTATAAATCAAAGATACATCATATCAAAGAGGTATGTCATAATCAAACTACATATGGTATATCAATATATCAAATGAGGATCCAACTCTCAAGTAGGGGCACCACTTGTATCACATATCCCACTATATCATATGTCCCATCAGGACCACCTATGTCATATGTACCTCTACCTACTGAACTATTAGGATAATTCTGAGGTAACTGAGTAGTACTAGCTATACTAGGCCTTTGCGCCATCATATTCATAAGCTATTTCATCATTGGCCCAACCTGATCAATCTACCAACTCATCCCTATCATCCCAGTCAGTAAGGTCCTAACATGCAGTGTCAAGGTGTCTATGTCATGTGGTGCCTATGGAGCACCTAGAGCCCATAGAGCCTGTGGAGCTTGTGTTGCAATAGGAACCTGTGGAGCACCTGGAGCCTGTGGTGCAATAGGAACCTGTGGTGCAATGTGTACCTATGGAGAAATCTATGGAGGAACCTGTCTATGTGGAGGATCCTGTCCCTATAGAGGAAACTATCTAGCAATAGCTATATGATCCTTTCTGGCCACTCTTTGTCATCTATGTCCCCAAACTGCTAGAAGCACCTGAGCATATCTGATCCCAAATCCACCACCCTAGCTCTCACTCTGCCACCTCTAATCCTTACCCTGCCACCTACTGTACCACCCTCCCTACCATTGGCTCCTCTCACCTAAACTCTCTAAACCCTTTGTCTTCCACCACCTCTCCCCCACTGCCAGAACCATCATCATCTGAAGGATCATCTATGTCAATAATAAGCTCACTTGGATCAGTAAACTATGGGAATGTACGTCATGAGAAACACTATATAATTTTCTAACATCCATGCCTCAGCAACATGCTCCCTCATATCCCATACTCCATATCCCATCCTATAGATCTCATTAAAAGCATATTGGTAATCAAGCTATGGTCCCCACATCAACCTCTCCACCTATACTTGGGCATACAATACTAATCCCTGTGGGATATCCTACATTCTCCTAGCTGACGAAGTACATGGTAGAAGAAGAATCTCTCAATAATTAATGGTGATCGACCAATAATCCATTGAGAAGAAAACATATACAGAAGCTCTGCATCATCCTCCCACCAAGCCTCACAACCAAGATAAGGATGCCAAATCACCTGATCCATGTCATCGAGCATACGGGGCCAGAAATATAATTTTCCCAGATGAGGCGGGATAATCACTCCCTCATACAAAAATCCATATGACGAATATGGATAACAAAATCTCTTCACAATTGGCCTAGTGACAAGGATGTGCTCCCATGTCCAAACCTAAAGTAATATAGCTCCTGCAAAAAGAGTTGCACCATGTCTATACACTACATCTTTAAGCTCATTATATAACTACACAAGCACAGAGGATCCCAATTCAAATATCCATGGATCTACAATCATATCCTCTAGGATGTGACCCCATCTGAGAGAAAACCTGTGACCTCATCTATCTAGTAATAAAAATCCTCCTACCAAAGACCCGACAACCACTGGAAGTTGAGGAAATGAGACAAACTATCCCTAAGAAATTCTCTCATTGTCGATTGTAGGATCTATGAATACTCATCTGCATGCCTCACCATCATACACCTGATCATAGTAGACTCGATGTCCTCTAGTCAGAATCTTGAATATATGATACACATCCTCGAGTGTGATTGTGGTCTCTCCTAGTGGTAAGTGGAAGATATTATGGTCTGAGTGCCATTGCTCTACCATAGGTTTGAGTAAACCTTGGTTCATCTGGAATTAGGGAATATCTAGTAAAAAATACAAACCACAGAGACCTATTACTTGTCTCTCTCTCACTGTCAACTAATTGACCATCTCCAATGGGAAAGGTGGTAATCCACGAATGTATAATCTCTAGAATCGCACATATTTTACAATCAGATGAAATAATATTAGTATAATCATCATAGTTGGATCATTCTAAGTCAATCAAATTTATATTAATCTATCGCTCTTTTTGAGCACATCTCTTTTCTACCCGACTCTATATCGTGAGGATGAAGAAAACATCAACCTATTCTACCTATCTGGATTGACATTATCAAACATTCATCTAACATGGTTATATTAACATCACAAACATTTGTTTTCATCACAATCTCATGCCTAATCTATTCTACAAATGATTAGTTATTCTATTACATCAGAGATGACAAAAATTTAGATTCAAAATTTCAATTAGGTTAGGCGTCACTTTATTTTGGTGTACGCATCATTTTACCAGGTTCTGCACATTAAATAGCCTACCTGCTAGTTTATTTTTACTACACACTACTTCATCATGTAGATGCATCACTTAACCTAGTACACGTCAGTTTAGGGACTATGCACTACTTAATTTCTAGAATTCTCTCCTTCATTTGAATTTGTGACCTAGGGTTTGTTATGTGTTATTTTACTCTTAAATGGAAAAATAAAAATCTACGCACTATTTCTCACTGGACTATGTGCTACTTGACATTATGGATGTGCTACTTTAACTCGCATGCATTATTTTAAGCTATACTACATGCTATTTGAAAATAAATTAAATTTATACTCTAACAATCACTTTTTGAGCATAAAAATTCAAAATTTATTAATGAAAAGTAGTTAGATGTACTCACCGGAGGACCTTACTTGAATGGTCACTAAAAATGGTGTCCCCGCTCGAATCTGTGCTTGTGAATAGGGACTGCCATCACTAGCAGTTCAATTTTCACCTAGACCAAAAAGAGAGGTAAAAGTAAATGTGAATGTGAAAATGACTCATTTTCACCCTAATTTATACCTTTTTTATCTTTTCAAAAGGTATTTTTACCCTTTTAACCTATTTTGAGTTGACTTTCTTTACTTGGGGCATATTTTTCAAATCAATTTATCAGGAACCTCGTCAAAACTTGTGCAATATCAATCATTATTATTTTAAATCATTTTGATTTGTTTCTCGAGGGGGCATTATATCTACATCAATGGATCAATATCAAGAGTTTGTTTTGAAACATTTTTCTCATCTGGGCAACATCCTTTTTCTCAAATCTACATATGAGGCATTATCAATCAAACAAGATTTTGAATATTCTTAATCAAACTTGAATGTCGGACATCATCGATCAAATCATATTTGGGGTATTAAAATCTTCAATTGTTATAAGGAAGGTATTCATCAAATCAACGGTTTACATCAGGTTCTTCATCCAACATTAATTAGATCATACATCAGAGTTATTTCAAATCAGGTTTTATGCAAACATAAAAAATTTATTTGAACCAATGGGCTTCGCACATCGGTTCAAAGAGGGTCATTTCTAGACATCTAATTTTGGTCAAGGTGAATTAATTAGGACTAAAGTGAGAAAAATTAATTGAAATCAATGCAAATCAATCAAATTGTGAATTAGTTAATTTATTATCAAAGTCTTGGATTAATCAAATCAAATAAATCAATATAATAATGCAATTGAGTTTAATCATTTAATTGTATAGTTAACTAATCAAATTAAATTAAATCCAACCCTTTTAAGGGTATACATGGCTAAAGAAATCAATTAAATGAATTAAATAAATACCTTAATTTCCTCATCTCTCACATGGGTTAAAATCCATCAACCAATGAGGATTGACAATGGGAGCTCACATGGATCAAGCTAAATTCATCCTACATCACTCATCTTGCAATTACATGTTGATCACTCAAATTGTCTCCTCATTTGAAACCACCCTTTAAATGGTCTTAACCTTTGAGACCATTGACCTAACCTAACTCTAATAATGAGTTAATCAACTCTACCCCTACCCTTGGGAAATCCTATAAATAGAAGCCATTTTTAATGCATTATCATCACACATTCATGAACCAAAGCATAATCACTATAGGAAAATCATCTTGAGTTCATAGAAATTTCATCTGCATAATTTGCATTTTAGTGATAATTTGAGTTTAAATTAGCATAATTCATCATCAATTCTCATATTAGGACTGTCATTATGGATTCTTAGGTTGAGAGCATATTGTATTATTTCTTAATTAGAGAGTCATGAGATGCTCATTGTTTGATTTTCAATTCAATTAGTTAATCCATTGTTAAATACTTTGAATTGATTAGATTGCAACTTCATTTCATAAAGGTATAGTTTTATATATACACACAGATAGATAGATAAGTCTGGATGACTAATCCAAGCATACGAAATACCCATAACAATGCTAGTCCACACAACACATGGAAAGATCGACCAAGAAAATAAAATAAATCAATAATCATCAAATACATTTATGAAACATTGTGAGAGGAACCATTCACATAAGATGGAGCAACTGCCACATGGTACTAATGAACTCATCATCTCAACAACATTAGAGAACATACCCACACACACCAAGCAATGAACCAACAATTATCTCAACCATATACATAGCTATAATTCCTACAAATGAATGATATTCTTTCTCAGTACAAATTTATTTTATCTCTTTCCATGCAATGCAATAATTTTCTCCATGAAAGGTTCCAATAAAATGTGGGTTTAAGAACATCCTCAAACACATATGGAACACATGAAGAAGGATCACTAGGAGAACAACACTCATGAGGGTAATCACAACCATGCGTGATGGAAATACAAGGCCAAAACACAACCATTTGATCTTTCACAAGGATACACAATAGGCTTGCACTAGGGTCAATAATAAATGAAGGAACATGGAAATATTGGCCAACAACCATGTAGGTTCTTCCCATATCAGGGGCGTGCATAACTTGCATCAAGATTCACCATAAGTGGCTAAAAAAATGGAACACCAAGGGCATACAAGGCTAAATTCATTAGTCGTAACACCACACAAGGGACCATTAGTCTTGTAACCTTGTCTCATGAGAGTTTAGAAAACTTGAATGAACTCCATAGATCATGACCATACCATCATCAATGGTTTCCCAACGAGAGGACCACAACATTCTCGTGGTATTACAAGGAAAGAAGCTAATATTGAGTAGAAAGGGGAAAACTTCACCAACAAATATGAATCTGATACATTATGATTAGAATGGCCTCTACTCAACGAAGAGTATCTAGAACTATAATTAAAATTTCTAGAAAAAGTATGGAAATATCCACTATCCCAAAAAGACATAAGTCCGATGGGAAATGAACTTTCCAACAAATGATATTAAAATGACGGTAATTGACCTTTCTTCCCAGAAATGATATTATAATGATCAGAAATGAAATTTATTTCTAAAAATGAGATTATAATGACTACTAATGACCTTTCTTCCCAAAAAAGACATTATAATGACTGGAAATGATATTTTACTTGAAGAAGACATGTCCTTTCAGAGGCCATAAATTTTGCATCTTGTGTATAATTGACTTTGTTAAAAATGTGTCACAAATCTCTTGATGAGATCTATGAACATATGGAGTTAGAAGAAACCTATGAAATAATAATTTTGTTTCCATCCACTTGAATCAAATTAAGTTCAAAAGAAGGTGACTATTATTGCCAAACAAGCAAAAAATAGGTTCCTCAGTCCAACAATTGGATAGGTCTGCTGACACTAACACACGACATAAAAGTAAATCTATCTCCACACCAGGGAGTATCAGATACATGCATACCACAAAAATTGTCACTCGATCACATTAATATAAAATAACTAGATGCATAAAGGAAACTAGACTATACCAAATAATATCAATGAGAAAATACAATACTTATGCATATACCAAACTAACAAGGTTGAAGTGAGCTCTCAAGCTCTGAGTCTTGTAGTTGGAGGAAATCCATCTCTATACACCAGTCCCTAGTAGTGGTATAGATTTTCAGTGCCACCCTCTAACATAGAGCACTTAGGCCCACCCAACCATACTCATGGAGATAGAAACTTGGCCATAAACACACAACATACACACAAGTAAGGGAATGCCTCTCACCCACGCCAATAAAAATACATGACTCAAGGATGAAAAATAGTCCATGTATGAACACAAGATGTAGAATGCAATCAAACATGGAGAACACTCAACATCATCCAAAATAATACACATATGCAAAATACAATACACATGGAGAATATTCAACATGTGGGTCAATATCCAAGTACAACCATGAAACCTCATAATCATAGTATACCAAGGGTACTAATCAGTACTAACAAAGGTTTAGTGTCAAAACTCAAGAGTAGGAGTGTCATCACATGGAACATGGTGGCACATGTGGCTTCGAGTGATTCTTCTCTCACAAGGAAGCTCTATTGATCCATATGAATATCCATAGATGGAAAGGCTACATTATACCATATCAATATCCATAGATGGATAGTTAATATGTCATATCAACATCCTCAAATGATGGAAAGGAAAATACATACCATATCAACATCCTTTAAAGATGGAAAGGTAATCACATAACTCTTGTTATTATAGTTTAATCTCATTCATTTATTTATTTTTCACTTATTAAGAAATCTAACAAGGGATACCCTGGGACCCATTTGTGTCCTAGCTCACTTTGGAGAGCCACTCCAGTCCACTACTCAAACACCAAACAAGCTCATCTTGTTACAACAATGAGGAACAAGGAACAAAAATAAAAACACATTAATGCAATAAGGAAAAAACCATAAAATACTCTCAAAGTCATAAACCACCAAAACATGGTAAACTCTATTGGTCTCAAACACCAAGACTATAGGCTACTCAGATCTTGGGATAGGAGAAAAGCTTAACTGCATTCCTAGATACGGTCTCAAATACCATAAATCCACATATCATATGAAATATCAACCTAAATCATGTAGTGTATTAAAACCATAGGTAACATAAAAGAAACCAAAGCAATGACAGAAAGATAACTCAACTCCAAAGATAATCAAGGTAAGAAGCTGAGAAAAAATAATGAAAGGGCACAAAACCCAATAGATCAATCAAACACTATGTCAAGAACATAGATTCCCATGGAATACATCAAACATCTCATTAGATCATGAGGATGGTTACAAATCAACAAAAACACTTAAATTCCAAATTCTGGTGAAATGTGGCAGTGCAAAAAACAACATTTTAATTATCAAATGGGCAAATTCAGATTGCAATAGAAAATAACCACAATGACCTCAATACATTCTTCTTCCACAATCATACTAAAAGGATAGAGTACTACAACCTCCAATAGGTAAATCATGCCAAACATAAAAGAATACAAGTTCTGGGTGGCACACAAAACAAGGAAAACCCAAAAACACCCAAAATTTAAACATCTTGGAATTTAATGAAATTAAAAATCATTGGTCTAATTCTAACCCACAACACATTTCTCAAATACAATTCCAGATCTGGGGACTTCATGAATATTTAGAAGGATAACATTACCAAAACCCTTGAAGGCATTATATTTTTCCATTAGTATATACAAGGAAAAACATGATCTACACCATCGGTTTATACTACACCAAAAGACAAGGCACAACACTACCCGACGCCAAGGTTACCCGATACTGCCAAGTACAAATCATCTTGAAAAACAATATTTAGTGTTACCCGATGAAAAAAAGGACAAGGGAACCCGACGAGTAACAAACAGTGCAACCTAACGAAACAACAAAGAGAGGAACCCAACAAATGAAGGGAACCTGATGATCAATTCAACAAAGGAACACTGATAGACTTTTAGTTCAACCTGACGGTCAAGAACTGATAGTCAGTTACATCCCATCAAAAATGGATCTGACTTTCCACGTCAGATAAATCACTAAAGTTTTATATTTATCTTCTTGATTTGTTTTAAATCTATTATGTGTGAAGAAAGAAATGTAATTATTATTGTTTTAATCAGTTCAACTATTTTAAAACATGCAAACTAAAGGATCAAGGTCAAGTTTTATATCTTGGATCAAGAGTTAACATTGTAATGTGTGATTCTAGAATAGATCAAATACTTGTATAAATAGATGCTCAATGTATTGTGAACATGTTGTTTGATGATGATTTTAGCCACTGAGAGCATCTAAGGATCATATAAGATAATTCATGCAGAAGGACAAAAAAGGATCAAATCAGTTTGAAGAACAAAAGATAGGCTACCAACGAGCAGAGAAGAGGTATTAATCAATCAGTATAGGTGATATTCATATTATGAGAGCTTTAATGGATATGTGATCAGCAATTATAGATTGCATACAATCAGGTCAAACATATTATACTCATTCTAACAAGTGTAGTACACTTAAGAAATCCTTTCAAGAAAGGTGGACCTAACAGTCCTATTGTAAATCTATTAACTGAGTGCACACTTCATTAGTGTTTCTAAAAGCTCTTAACATAGTAGATCTTAACATGTCTCCACTTTAATACTCCTAACAGGGTAGATCATCATAAGTGATCAATTGTAAGCCTTTACCGGTGCTCTTCCATTTTGCAGATAGTGAAGTTTTGTGGGTGCCATCCCCACTGCAATTTTTACTTCCGAACAGGAGTTTTCTGCGATATCATATCTTGTGTTATGTGTTTATTACTTTCATGAATGTTTCTTTGAATGTTGCAAACAATTAAAGATTATGAATTAATATTACTTGCATAAGAAAGAATGTCAGAAATGGTCAGTAATACAATAAAGACTATTTACTAATTGTTACCCCATACTTTTAAAAAAAAAAAAGAATGCATGAGTCAATTCCCTATCTCGAAGTCAAAGTTGAAGTTCTGTCCAACTTCAACTTCAAGTTCATAAACCCGTTCAAGTCATTCGGCCTTCACAAAACCAGTGCCTTGCTCTGAGTCAAAGTCTTTTGGAAGTCGAAGTTGAAGTTGAAATCGAAAGGTTGAAAACTTCAACTTCAACCTCAACATGTTTTCAAAGCTAACGATTGTTTTATGCAGGTGCTCATTGTTTTAAATCAAAACACCAAAAGGGGACCCACCGAAGCATGTTGAATGACAAATATAAGGCGATGACAGGACACGTGTTTATTATAACACACATTTAAAGACGGGGCCGCAATGATGTGATGGGATGAAATGTTAAGCACACCTCTCTGACAAGCATTTATGACATAACACACTGTGAGTCTTTTCAAGAATAGAAGGCACAAAAATAGAAATTATAGTTTGGATTTCCATATCAGTTCACCGGATTTTCCTCATAAACCTGGCCTTAAATGCATGTCATCCCTTTCATTGTTTATTTGCACATAACCAAAAATGGTCGGCGTCGTCTGGTAAGAAGAGTCAAGTTGTGGGTCATTCTCTGCGAAACTGTAAGTGCTCTGTCATCCCTTGCTGAATATTTTGATTGCTCTTGCTTGCTTTAGTCTTGGGTTGAGGTTAAATAATCTATCAGAAGCCTCATTGTCTGCATTCAGTCATGACGTTATTTTGTCCTAAGCTGCCCAAACCAGACAAGCCCTGCCTCCTCAGCTCCTTGCCTGATATACGTGACACGTTCTTAGTACATAAAAGCTTATCAGATGTCATAGATAGGTCCAGGAATAGCCAAACCAGCCTT
>MU223592.1:1484233-1495599 GCA_018584345.1 Thuja plicata
TCTGAGCGAATGCCCTGTGGCTGGCTTAGATGAAAAAATATGTTATGTGATCCAAGACTGCATCGAATGGAGAAATGATGCAATGTCACAAGGCTTAACCGAAATCAAAGAGAAAATGCAAGAACTTTGAGTTATTGATGAGATAATTCAGAGGGATTTAAAATGGTTTAATAAGCAATGTGCAGGTAAAGATGAAGACTCCGTTGCCCAAGTTGAGGAACTGGTAATGGCAATCCAAAAGAAATTCCAAGAACTGCAGAACAGCAAGGAAATGAATAAAAAAGACTTCTCTTATGTAGCGCATACTGAGTCAATGCTCATTCTCAATTCAGAACATTTAGAAATGCAAGAAGATAAGGTGGCTAAGCTCAAAAAATTGGAGGAAATATGGAAGCAACGCTTAATTCATATCGGGTTGCCACATCGGCCGGTGATCTCGACGTTCTCCACTATCTACGGAGCATGGAAAGTGGCAAAGAAACCAACAGGAGTAGATGGTACCTCTTGATCGAGATGCGTGGCGAAGTAGAAATGGCGTAGTAGTAGGAGTTATCTTTTATTTTCATGCATTCAGTTAACATAGTTATGTTAACTAAAAAATGATTTATCCCTGGCGGGATTATTTTTGAGCCCTGTGTGGTATATTTATGTAATAATTTTAGGGATACAGGGTTACAGACTCGTTGGCAGACTAAAAACAAAACTACTTTTGTTTTAGTGGAATCTTAGATCAGGAAAGTATAGTATTTTCATTTTCAGAAAACTAATAGAATTCTATAGTTCTGTTTTAGTTTCAAGTCTCTGCACAAGGGATAAACACTACTGTTTATTCCCATTAAGTATTATGTTCTTGAGAATATTATTTATACAAGAGACTTTGGCAATCTGTTGGTTGTGAAATTATTTCTTTCAGTGATCTGAGAAGCTTTGAGTGAAGTGTTTGTTTATTCTGCCTGCTCTTTACTTAACTTTAAGGAATGTGGTTCATCTTGATAGTTAAGATCAAGTGGTTTTTCAGCATTAAAATTTATTTCATATTCATGAGATAGAATAAGCTGTTTTCAGCATTTGTACTTTTGAAAAGAGATTTGTTTCCTTATCAGAAAATATTAAGTAGCTCTTTTCAAATTAAAGGTAGCTGCGCCTGTTAATCAAGATAAACATTAAGTAGAGAATTCCTGACTAATCTTGTAGGAATTCAAGCTGTTAGTATACTGTGGTTTTACAGCTTAAGATAGCATTTCTTTGAGGTAAAACTGTTTACTAACACTAATGATGAATGGTGAAAAGAGTTAAAAAATTTAGAGGTGATGATTCACCCCTCCCCTCTTAGTACTACTTCCCATTAATCCCAACAATTGGTATCAGAGCTAAGTCTCTTATTAGAAAGCTTAAAGGATTAAGAGCAAAGATCATACAATGGAGATGTACAAACTTGATAAAAATATTGAGATTAAAAATCTTGAGATATAGATATTCTATGAAGAGTATAAAGAAGTGAGAATCAAGATAAGAGAGTTGTTGGATGAGAGAAAAGTTATAGCAACTCGGAGAAATGAAAAATATTATCAAGAAGAAGAGATTCTAGATTTATTTGAGTCTTCAAGATCAAATACAAGTAATGCATCATATACATCAGAAGAGAACATCACAAATCTAAAGGAAATCAATCAACATCTGAAAAAGAAAATAAAGATGTTGCAAATAGGTAAAGAGACCCAGATGGTAAGAATGATTGATGTGATAAGTTCTACTAGAAAAGCTGTAACAGAAAGAACACTAGCTATTGATGATAGAAGAAAAATTTCAAAGAAGCTACAAGAAAAGGAGTTAGAAATTCAAAGACATGTTGAGCATCACCATGAGATTACAAATTAGATTATTCTTATTAGTCAAGAAGCAAACAGAATGAATATAGAACTCATTGAAAGAATACAGGATATCGGTGAACTAAGAGAAGAGAATGAGAAACTAAAGCATGAGGTTAGAGTTTAGCTACAATATAATGATATTATCATAAAGGCTGAAGAAAGCAATAAAAGAATGGATGATTTTCTTGAAGGACAATGAAGAGTCAACAACAACAATGGTCTAGGCTTTACTGAAAATGGAGAATCATCAAATCAAGAAAATCCAAAGAGTGTCTATCAAAATCCAAGACCAAGAAAGCTGACATGTAAACACTATGGAGAGCAAGGCCACATATCAAATGTGTGTAGAGGCAAAATGAAAGGTATTCATAAATCTACATCTTCATTCATAGGATTCTATTATAAATGTAACAAGAAAGGACGTAAAGCATATGAATGTAAGTCTAAGATGGATCAACCAAAGAAGGAAATCTACATGGACAAATACTGTCCTACATGAAAAATGAATGGGCACACAAGTATTGAATGCTGGAAAAATAAAAGGCAAGCATGGAAGCCTAAAGGTCAAGAAACTCCATATCAACCAAAGAGAATCGGTAATCAATATGTATGGGACTATAGTACATGGATAAATTGTACAACATGTGGTAGATATGGTCACATTACTGCAAACTACATGAGATCATGGACCAAAAGGTCTAGAGACTAGACAAACCTTGGAATGGAATGCTTACACTATCACAAAGTTGGTCATCTCAAAAAGGACTCCAAAGACCGAATGACAGAGACAAGCATGTATCCCAATCAAAACACCATTGAAGATATCTGGAGGGCTAGAGACAAAATGTGGAGAAAATCTTCAATAAATGACGAAGCTGGACCAAGCAATGAAAATGGTGACACCCCATCCAATGGATCTGGTGACATCACCACCCCCACTCAAGATAAACAAGTAAGTATGGAACTACACTGCACCAAGTCATATTTTGCATTAGTTCCATTATACAAATTGAAAGATAGTCAAAATCTGCATAAATAAAGATGCATATTATGTTACTTGTTTCAATTCTAAGAAAACAACCCCATCAGTAAACACATACCGAAAATCATCAGTGAACTTAAAGGATGAGCTATTTTACACTTACCGATAATTTTTGGTCAACACATAAAATGGGTAAGTTTGCTAATGTAACCCGACACCCGTCGGTAAGGAAGCAAACTTATAAAGTTGTTATGATAGAACACCGATATCCATTGGTGAAAGAAGAAACCTTAACAACTATCCTGAGCATCTTGTCAACACTGAAAATTTTATGTGAGAGTCTTCCTGACAAACTTTGTCTTCATGAGTCGGTGAGTCATTGAGAATTTATGACAGACTTAGGGAAAAAGTGTATAAATACTCGATGGGAGCACTTCATTTTGCACACGCAATTTGAAGAGAAAAAATAGAGAAAAACAAGAGTGATAAAAGATCAGATAGAAGAGCAACCTTGACTCAATCCATCACACTCCAAATAGATCACTCTCCTATTTCGTGGATTGAAGTAAGTACTGAGGGCACCAGAGAACCCTGTTATTATTTTCAAGAAATCCCTAAATTTGAAAAATGATGGCAACCACTTCAATAACTATAAAGATCAAGATTGATAAGAAGAATATGGTTAGGCTGATAAAGAGCAGTACCTATGTGGAACCAAATTAGAAGATATGTCTAGAGATTGCATCGCATCCCGATGAATCTGACACATTTTCTAAGGTTCCACCTAGTGTTTTTCTAATAGAGGACATAAGGTCCTACATTCACTACAAAATTGCTGAAATAGATGATCTGGAGATGGATGAAGCTTACAAGAAGTTGTGTGATGTAGAAGAGAACCTGAAGGAAGAACACAAACACTTAGAGGTTAAAGGGATAAGTAATGCCCTATATTTCCTAAGGGACTTCAAAACTGACTAGATTAGGTTATTTTTGAGTAGAATGCATGATCAGAACCTATGGTTAGATCAACCTAAGAAAATCACTAAGGATGTCCTGCATGTTGTAACTGGTTATCCAATAACTGACAAGCCTAAGGCACATAAGAATCCCTCTAGGCCAGAAGTTGAAAAGCACACAAAAGCTATGTGGGATAACAAAGGCCTTAAGGTAAACACCATCACCGACGAGGAACTGAGGTTCGGTGCATGTGTAATTGGCTACAAGATATTCCAAGCAAGTAGGCTTAACAACATTGCATCTACAACAATAAGCATAGCTTACAAGATAGTGACAAAGGGAATTTAGATGGATCTGTGTGAGATCCTACTAAAGCAACTTGATGAGAACATGACAACATTAAGGTCTGCAAAGACTAACACATGTAAGTTCATCTGACTTATCATGTGTATATTCTTCTACTTTTAAGAATACTTTCCTTCAGTAGGAAAAGTGAAATGGGATACTACAAATCCAGTCACACTACAAATTAGCGAACTTATTAAGTCACTAGGAGACAATTTTGATTCAGTTATGACTGCATACTTCCTTGAATTTGAGGAAAAGATGATGGAAAGAGTGAGGATCCCTGAGCAACAAATTGAAAAACATAGGGATGAGATTTGTTTTATGTTGGATATAGTTTTCACACACATAAAACCGGTTGTACCAAGGACAACTTGGTTAGCACCTCTTGATTATGAAATCAACATAGATCAAGCAACCAATGCTATTGATGCGTTGATCAATGAGCCAATTGATAGCAAACATCTGAGGTTTGGCACTTATGAAGAGGCCAAGTCAAAGATAAAAACTGGCCTAGTCATCAAGAAAAATGTCAACAAAATGAATAAGATGGTTAAGAATCTTGAAAATATTCTATCAGTTAATGAGGATGAACAAACAGAGGAAACCGATGAACAGGGTACCATCGGTGAAGGGAAAGATGAGCAGAAATCAGATGTTGAGGCAACTAAATCTAATACAAATCCGCATCCTACAAAGAAACAAAGGATAAGGATCCAAACTGCTAAGACCGGTACCACACCTCTTAAGAAAGGTCAAGTAGGGACCTATAAGGGGAAGTAGAAAGCAAAGAAAAAAAAGAAACAAACAGAGAAACAAACACCTACAAAGAAGAGGAAAAGAATGGTCAGGACTAAAGCTAACATTGAGGATTCCAAAGATGATGAGCCTGATGTAGTTAAGAAAAATTTCAGAAATAAAACAATTGATGAGGCTACTGATTCTATTGCTACAACTGGCACCATTTCTGATAAGAAAATCAGACAATGGGATAAACTTGAGACAGAGGACCAAAAAAATATACAAGAAGCAATGATCAAGGCAATGGTAAAATTCAAATATGTACCAGCTGAATTTGTCAACCGAATACCCGAAGAGCTGGGTAACCGAATATCTCTACAATGGTCATATGCCCTACACACAAAAAGAGAAGCAAGGGAGAGGTTACTTGTCACACTTATGCCTCTTGAATCAAAGATGGAAGAAATCAAAGAAATAATGAAGAAACACACTAGTAAATTTGTAGCCAAAATTAGAGCTTACAAAGTGCTAGAAGATAAGTTTATAGAGATGGATAACATGACCAAGACCAAATGGAGACAACTCTTAGTTCTACCTACAAAGTCAAAAAGTCATGAGAATTAGTTACTTCTCACCGACACACCTCATGTAGAGGAGGAAAAAGACAAAGCCAGTCCTAAGCACATTGCTTTGGACAATTTTGAAGATATGGAAGCAATTGATATGGACAAAGTCATGGATGATCTTGATATTCAAGACATCACAGATTATGAATCTGATAAGGATCCAAAAAAAGAAGATGATGTAATTTTTATATCTCTTAAGGAGCAAATCAAGAAACAAGCATTGGAAACAAAGGAAACAAAGACATGGATATTGCTGATGAAATATGGCTGGACACATGAATAATTGACATCACAGGTCTGGACCCTGTCGACCAAATACAAAAGGATGAAGTTGTCACTGCTCAACAAGATCAAATCAATGAGTAGGACACAAATAAAGATGTAGCACAAGTAACCACTCAAGATAATATGCCAGTGCTAATAAAGGCAATAAATCTACTAGAAGGTAATGCAGAATCTAAAGAATCAGATACTAGCATACCCGAGGACAAGGGTGATGCAAAGTCAAAGGACACAACCAATGCAACAAAGGATACAACTACAGACAAGCTGCAACTAATGATCAGGAAGACACTTCTACTGATCAAAGTAAAGAGGAAGCAAAAAAAGTAGAAGAGGATAAGTAGAAAGAAAAAGGTGAAGAAGCCAAGATAGATGAGTAGGAGAAGAAATCAAAAGAAAAATCTATAGAGACACCCAAGGTTGATGGAGAGACATCTTCACCAAACCAATAGGTGAACTCTGAGAAGAAAAAATAAGAAGCATCTTCAAAAAATCCTTCGCCAAGCGCATCAGAAAAGACAACTGAACTAGCAATGGTAGTTCATACATCTGCATCCACTCAAATCTCAAGGAAGAAGAAAAGCAAGCATAAGAATCCAGTGACTCTGGATGAAATCATTGAGATTCCAGTTTGTGATCCTGGGACATTTAATCCAACTGAATTAACAAAGTATGCAATACATTATGAGAGGAAAGCAATGCAAGACAAATTGAAAAAAACCACAAAAGAGGAAAAGGTACTTGAATTAACATGAGGAATACTTCAAAAAATTATATATGATGTAGATGTTGATCAAATAGCCCCAATGCTTGATCAATTAGTTATTCTCATAGATGCAATAACATCTCAGAACATAGATGCTGAGAAGGCAATGGAAGATAGACTTGAACATAAATATGAGTTCAAGTTAGCTGATAAGATAAGCCAAGAAGTGGCATTGCAAAAGGTAAAGCTTTCTGAACTGGTTAGCACAATAGATCCAATAATCTTAGAAGCTATTACCTTGATATAGAAATTATGCACGCTTGATCAAATCACTAAGGAGTATATCGACAAGATAGCACAAATAGATGATGATCTTCAGACAAGTGCACAAAGTCTCACAAATAGTGAAGAGGCAATCAAATTGCACAATGAGCAGCTCAAGCAAGCTTGAAAATTGAGATAAGACATACAGATTATAGAGACAAAATTTAGAGATGAGGCAAATGAGCTTCAAGCACAACTCTTACCGACACTCTCACTACTGCACAACATATGACAGAGGCAAGAGAACTAATTTCCACCCTAGAAATGTCTATCCTAGACAACATTTATGATATGCATGCAAGAATAGAGCTAGAGCACATGGCACTAGAACTCTTGAAAGAAAAATGGGAGAAATTGCTCAAAGATATCAAGACAACCCACTCACATATTCTTGACACATTGTAAGTTACACATTTTTGTCACATTTTTGACAACTTATAAGCTGTACATTTTTTTCATGAGTATCAAATAAAGGGGGAAATGATATGTATAGTCACAGTAAAAGAAGGGGGAAATTAAAAAAAAGGGAAATGAAAACATGATTTGTACAGTCAGTCATTTGACAGAGCAAAGAACAGGGAATGCATAGTATAGAGACAAGTATACATGTACACATATACTTATACTATACCAATACATACAATTAGGGGGAGTAATATAATGACAAAGATATATACATGGTATACATACTAAAAACTTTAGTATTATGCACATATCAGGTTTTGATACTAATGTCAAAGGGGGAGATTGAAGGAATTAAATTTTTCCTTTAGTATATACAAGGAAAAACATGATCTACACCATTGATTTACACTACACAGACATACAAGGCACAACACTACCTGACACCAAGGTTACCTGATACTGCCAATTACAAAGCATCCTGAAAAACACTATTCAGTGTTACCTGATGACAAAAAGGACAAGGGAACCCGACGAGTAACTAACAGTGAAACCTGATGAAACAGAAAAGAGAGGAACTCGATAGATGAAGGGAACCTGATGATCAGTTCAACAAAGGAACACCGATAGACTTTTAGTTCAACCCGATGGTCAAGAAATGATAGTCAGTTACATCCTGCAAGAGGTAGATCTAACTTTCCACATCAAATAAATCACTGAATTTTTATATTTAGCTTCTTGATTTTTTTTAAATCCATTATGTGTGGAGAAAGAAATGTAATTATTATTGTTTTAATCAGTTCAACTATTTTAAAAAAGGCAAACTAAAGGATCAAGGTCAAGTTGTATACCTTGGATCAAGAGTTAACATTGTAATGCATGATTATAGAATAGGTCAAATGCTTGTATAAATAGATGCTCAATCTATTGTGAACAAGTTTTTCAATGATGATTATATCCACTAAGAGCATCTAAGTATCAGACAAGAGAATTCATGTAGAAGGACAGAAAAGGATCAATTCAGTTTCAAGAACAAAACATAGGCTACCGAGGAGCAGAGAAAAGGTATTAATCAATCACTATAGGTGATATTCATGTTATGAGAGCTTTAATGGATATTTGATCAGCAATTATAGATTGGATACAATCAGGTCAAACATATTGTACTCATTCTAACAAGTGTTGTACACTTAAGAAATCCTTTCAAGAAAGGTGGACCTAACAGTCCTATTGCAAATCTCTTAACTAAGTGCAGACTTCATTAGTGTTGCTAAAATCTCTTAACAGAGTAGATCTTAATAGGTCTCCACTTTAATACTCCTAATAGGTTAGATCATCAGAAGTTATCAATTGTAAGCCTTTACCAACTCCCTTCTATTCTGCAAATAGTGAACTTTTGTGGGTGCCATCCCCACCACAATTTTTACTTCCTAACAAGAGTTTTCTATGATATCATATCTTGTGCTATGTGTTTATTACTTTCATGAATGTTTCTATGAATGTTGCAAACAATTAAAGATTATGAATTAATATTACTTGCATAAGAAAGAACATCAAAAATGGTCAGTAATACAGTAAATATTGTTTACTAATGACGAATGGTGAAAAGAGTTAAAAGTTTTAGAGGTACTGATTCACCCCTCCCCTCTCAGTACTACTTCCCATTAATCCCAACAAACCCCAAAATCCAACATGGGAAAGAAATAATTAGACACCCGTCCAACCGGGTGATAAAATCAAATAAGAATGTGGGGAATTACTAATTCTCATCCCCGTCAAGTATTGCAATTTATTTCATATGAAAATATAGAGTAATTTAAAAATGGTGAGATGCCCTACCTCGCACAAATGCTAAAAACCAAGAAAAGGGTGGAAATAATGGAGACTCCACAAAAGCGTAAACAACTCCACAAGTAGATGGAGATTTGCAGCATGAAGCCAACAAGATGCTATCAACAAAAATTGGAGGACCCAATCACTCACAACGAATAAAATTCAAATTTCTCCATAAGAGGATTTGGAGCAAATTTCCATTTTCTAAAGCATGAAGTGTGGAAAATGAACTTTTTCCCACAATATAAAGTCACTTTTCCAAAATGACTTTCAAATAGGTTATTTAAACAATTAAATAAAATATTTGACCTTTTTCCAAATTAAATAAATGTTAGAAACACTGAGAGGGGGGGGGGTGAATCAGTGTTTATCTTATTAATTATATTTCAGCCAATTAAACATATATCAAATGTGCATCCAAAGAAACATAACACAAGAACACATAACACATGATATGATTATGGAGAACCTTGATTGGAGGAAAACTCCGGTGGGGATTAGTACCCACAAAATATTGTACTAAGTATATTGAACCTGTTAAAGTTCCTTTGCCCTGTTAGAAGCATTCTTTACAAATTGAGTACAATGACTTGGTTAAGGGTCTGACCCTGTTAAGAGTCTTTTAAAATAACCCTATTAGGGGTGGTGGAATCACTGTCCAAGGACTCGCTATCCAATAAGATGAAGGCTACAACCCTCTGAATGTTGATATGAACTATATCAAAAATGAACTGCTGTAGTGACACTGTTGTCTGATCAGTTCCGTGTATGTGTGGATGCTCTTACTTCTTCAAAGAGATATATCATCTTCTGACTTTATTATAATGTCCCTCTGTAACTTCTTCTTACACACTATAACATAACAATACATTACATACTTATATCTTTACAAATGAATAGGCGCGATCCAAAACATAACACTTAGTCGGCCTCTTAACAAAATATACAACGCTTCCGAATAAGTCGGCTCAAGCGTGTTTACAAAAAAATTAATTACATCATAACAAACTTATAACTAAAGGAACATAGTCTTAGCATCACAAAATAATACACACTGATCAAAATAGTAGTCGGCTTCTATGCTCTATATTCTGGACTGTTTCCTAGACTACAGTGTACTAATCTGTCTGTAACTTTTCTGTACTAATGTTCCATACTCTACGCATTTGGATATAGCATGTATATACACCATAGAGTATATATCTAAGCACACATATTCTAGTGTGATCTCTAACACATAGACTGATGTGCTGATCACTGTATCTGTCTGACTGCTCTGTATTCTGTACTTAGTCATTTTATCTATTAGGTTATCTTTGACAGAAACTTAGTATGAATTTGTTTCCATGATTGACAACAAAAAATAAGCCATGCTTCCTTAGGAAGTCAACTTGCCAATGATCTCCCCCTTTTTCATTTATGGCAACAAAGGAATGTGGCTAAGTTACTCAAAATGACTTTATTCAAAAATGACTATATATCATAACTTAATGATATATACATATATACTACTCAGCATATACACATTCTATACTACTCCCCCTTTGACATGAATGAAAAAGGTGTGAAAAAAATTGTAAGTCTTCATACTTACTCCATATATACATATGGGTACACAACTTGAAGAGACTGAATCTCTTTCTGCCAGAATGCTTTCATTGCATCAACTGTTTGGAGGTGCACGCATAAAGCATATGTTAACTTCTCCATTTTCACTAGATCCAAGAAAGGACCTTGTTCATAAGTCTACATTGTGTCATCTATCTTTTTGATGTTCTCAATAAGAATTTCTAATGAAGGCGCAAGTGCATTTCTCAATTGAGTTTGTCTAACTCTTATCTTGCTTATTTCAAACTTTGCCTTCTCAATTTTTTCCAGTTGTCCTTGGTAGATGTCATTGCATATGTTTATGTCCTACGTGGAATTCTCAACAGATTTTCTTATGTTGTCCACCATTTCTTCAGCTTCAGCTATCTTTTTAGTGTGCTTGGAGGTGAGTGTGAGGCCTCACCCCGACCCATCATAGCTTCATATTTTTTTTTATCACACTTTGACACTTTATGTTTCGATACATTGATACACTTTTTTTCATCCCGACAGGGACTCATGATATTATGATGTGATGATGATTATATTGTGTGGATTACATTTGATATGGATTAGACCTAGAATTTGATATGGATTAGACCTAGAACAGGTGGTTGACTTTGATTATATATGTTTAGATCAGTGAATTGATGAGAAGACTGAATTATATTTTGACTTGACTATTGTATGAATGATTATGTCATGGTGAT
>MU223592.1:1507342-1518679 GCA_018584345.1 Thuja plicata
TATACACACACACACACACACACACACACACACACACACACACAAAAAAAAAAAAAAAAAAATTGACATAGGAGAAGGAATAAATTAAATAGCATGACTAATCTCTAAAACTATATGAAGTTATGATCAAATGCATGAATCTTGTACACTATTCATTGCATTAAGAACAACTGAATCAAACTATTTTCTCTTATGACTCTTATGAAAGTATAATAAATATCTCTTCCATACTATCAAATTTGAAATAATATTTCATGATACAACTTTTTTACATAACATTAACTCACTAATAAACTACTTCATGTAAAAAATCAACACATTGTAATCACCATGGCCATGTTAAATGATGACCACCTCTTGATGAATTTAACTATTTGTATCATCTTAAAATGGAAGCACTTCCATTTTGGTAGGTTTAGCACCCTCATTTAGTAAATTTGCATATTAAATTTGCATTTAGGATGCATATGCACTTGATTTTGCATTTCTAGGTGGAATTAGGGTTAGGATCCTTTGGGTCCTCCTCAATCTCCCTTTTTACGGCTCCATTTTTAGGTATAACCTATGTATTAGCTCTCCTAAATATTCATCATACCTACTCTTTTGTCTTTGTGCCTCTCTCCAGCATTCTGGTCATTTTCACACCTTCTTAGGTCCCCGGTTGACCTAGGAATCCTACAGATTTCCCAAGGAGACCAGCCTGAAACCTCAGGTCTGGGTTGAGTTCGATTCTAACCTAGGTTAGAATAAAGGTAAACCTTGACCTAGGTCAAGGTCAAGCTCAACCTTGAACTCTATTATTTGTTGGCCCCCACTTTCAAAACTAGAGTTTATCAGGGTTCTAAACATAAAATAGGTCCCCTGGTCCGGATGCGGAAGTGTTTTCCCTGATATTCAAATTAATACATCCCATCATTGGTTGGTGATTTTAATTAGACCATAATTCAAGGTGAAATTTGAATTTGGGTCCCTTGCATTGCCCTAGGAGGTCTATATTGAGATCTCTATATAAACACTCTCTTTTGACTTCATTTGTTCATGAGAGAAAATCAGAAGATGATATGATGCAATTACAATTATAACATGATGATGATGCAAGAAATAAAGAGGATGATATAGAAGGACAATATATGATGATGCATTGATAAATACAAGAATTTTTTATGGACAAGCCATTGTGGATCTTCTTTGGAGCAAGAGAGAGTTATTCCTTCCTTCTTCTTTGATCCACCATTTTCAATATTCGAGCATTCAAAGGATGCTATCATGGGGTAGCAACTATGGATTGTGAGTTTGGTAGGAATACTTTAGCCTTGGGGGCTTGGTATGCTTTCTTTATCATATTCAAATCTATGCATTGCTTTCTCATTTTCAATTCATGTTAGGGTTTTAATATAGAGGATTAGATATTGACATTACACATTCGAAGCTCTTTCCTAAAGCAACACACACATATATTCTACTATATTCAGCTATTCATGGAGGTGGAGATCACCAAAATGGGGGTTTGACTAAGGCAAAAACCTATATAGCCACCCTAAAACCCCTCTTTTTTAGATATTTGCAGGTGTTGTTTCGGGAGTTACAGGTTCAGAAACAGTGGATCAGAGTGTAGATTCGGATACCCTTTTTGGCAAACTTCCAGGATCCAAAAACAAATTTCCTGTCAAAGACTTTTTAGGTCAATTATACCCTAGGTCAGAATCAAAAATTTTAGGTCAATGGTGACATTGACTTGAGGGTACAAATTTAAACTGTGTTAGAATGGAAAAATATTTCTGGGTTTTGTTCGTTTGTTCGTTTCTATTCCAGATCTGATCTTAGATTTTCCAGAAACTCAACACAGGCTTCATAAAAATGGTATTTTCAGATCTTTTATGATGTGAGGTAGGTATTTTAATCCAATAATCTTTGCTTTCATTTCCAAATCTATATCCCTTATCAATTACAAATTAAATGTAAATGGTTGAATATGGCATAGGTCTCTTTTATATACAAATCTCTATTGTACAAACCCTATTTAGGAGACCACCCAAATTTACACCTTACATTTTGGTGAGCCTGCGATCGATAACTCTTTCTCTTTAGTGTTAGATTTAAATTTCATATTAGATCTTGCATGCATATAGAATTAGGTTTTCTTTTATGCTCTTGCACTTATATTCCAAAAATACATAAAAAATTATAAAATTTCTTTAAAAACACAAAAACATTTACATGCTTGTAATTTTATTGTGTGTTCAACATGTATGACTCTTGTTTTGAATACTTTGATGAGTATTTTATTGTACAAGAGAATAGATACCTTAATGAGGTACATGGAAGAGAGAATGAAAATGGTTCGAATGGGATCTCCATGGATCCTATTCCTATTTCATCCTCCTCCACAACTTCTCCAATTGACCTTTACCATAGGGTGTGTGCATGGTTACCTTCATGTGCCACTATTTGCAACATTGAGGAATCTAGAATGTTATTCCCTAAACCTTTGATGACAGTAAAAGGATATTCTTGAATAACTATTAATTATAAGCCTAAAGATCCTTTGGATTTCTTTGATAATACAAATTTCGTTTCACATGCTTATCGCACATGAAATAATCCTCAACCTATAGTCTAAACCTCTTTACCTCCTTCTCAACCTGTGATTCCCCAAGAACCTATGTTACCTTATTCCTTTAAGGAGTATGACTTAGTTGAGTAATTACACGCTACTCCAGCTAAGATATCTTTATGGGAATTACTTTAGACTTCTCCTACATATCATGAGGCATTAAAAAAAGCTTTATCTACTCTTCCAGCTCCACCTCCTAACCAAGATAATATTAATTAAATTTTGGATTACATGCATACTATGCCTTCTGTACCTCCTATTGTGTTCACTGATGATTATTTACCTTCTGTTGAGGTGCATAATCAATATGATGCTCTTATGGTTGTTGTTTCTATTAATCAAAGTATCATTTGTAGAACATTAATTGACAATGGATCTGGGCTTAATGCTTGTAGCATGGATATTCTTAAGGCTATTAAATCTGATCTTACAACTAGTCAACCACATAATATCCCTATTCATGGATTTGATAACATTGCAAAGAAAACATTGGGTATTATTACACTACCTATTAAGCTTGGTATAGTTCTTCTTAACACACATATTCATGTTATGCCTGGACCTCTCAAATATAACCTTTTGTTAGGAAGACCTTGGTTACATACTATGCATGTGATTCCTTATACTCTTCATCATAAGGTTAGGTTTAGTTATAACAATATGATGTATACACTACATGTGGATGATGCGCCGAATCCTTTCTTAAATTCAGAATATGCTAGGGTTTCTGAACCTATACAACCAAGTAAGGAACTTGAGAAATCACCTGAAGTTAAAAAAATTGAAGCTCCATCCTCTTCCTTGATTGAAGATGATTGGGGACATTGGATTTTAATCCTTCTTATATAGGAGAATAAAAAGTTTCTAACTTAGAGTTTATGAAAGAACAAAGTGGGTTTGAAAAACAAGTTTTTATTCCTTCTCCACTTTCTGTGGAATTAAAAGGTAACTTTATTGCTTCTTCACTTATAGAATCAATTGAGACAATTAAACCTAATTGCTATGACATTGTGACATATGCCACTCCTTTAACTCAATCTGATATGGCTGATAGATATGGTTTTGGTTATCATTTACTTAGGAAATTAGGATTCAATGGAAAAGGATGTGGAAAATATGAACAAGGTATACAAGTGCCCTTGGCCAATGAAGTTTATGATTATACTTATGGGATAGGATTCAATCCTTATAAAAAACCATCGGATTTTCCACTTAATGTCAATCATATCTGTGGTGGATATTTAAAATTGGTTAACCCACTTCTCCTTGATATGGATCAAAAACCTAGTTTGGATATTTTTCCTGAGGATGAAGCCCTAGCTGATTTTTTAGGGGCTTATCAAGATCTACCTACATTTAATCATAAAAGGAGAAAGTTTTATAGTTTGAATAATGAATCCTATTTTGGAGAACATGATGAAAAATATATTTCTCCTTTGCCAATGGACTATCCCATGCAAAGTAATTTATTAATAACTGCGACTACAGAAGTTCAAATGGATGAGAATGACTCTGAAAAATAATCAAAGTAGAGAAATGTTTGAGCTAAGATGAACATGATAAATTGGTTTCCCTCTTTCTTGAATATAAGGATATATTTTCTTGGACATATTCAGATATGTCAGGTATAGATCCTAAGATTGTTGCTCACAATATTTTTCTAAAACCTATTTGTCGAAACTATAAAACAAAAATTACAAAAGATGAATCCAGGCATCGCCTTGTTAGTTAAAGCCAAAACTGAAAAAATATTAGGTGTTGGGTTCATCTGCTCTATTGATTACTCTGAATGGATTTCTAATATTGTGGTCATTTCTGAAGGAGAGAATAAGATAAGGATGTGCACTGATTTTTGCGATTTAAATAAGGCATCCTTAAAAGATAATTTCCCCCAACAAAATATTGATATGATTATGGATTCGACAACGGGTCATGCTTTATTATCTTTTATGGATGGGTTTTTGGGTTATAATCAAATCTTTATTCCTATTGAATACCAACTTAAGACCGTGTTTATAATACCTTGGGGAACATTTTGTTGGGTCATTATGCCCTTTGGATTAAGAAACGCGGGAGCAAATTATCAATGTGCTATGACCTTGGATTTTCATGATTACATTCATAAGATTTTAGAAGATTATGTAGATGACATCTTTGTGAAATCTATACAAAGAGAGTACCATGTGCTTATTTTAAGAAAAATATTTGAAATAATTAGGAGTTATAATATGAGATTAAATCCTAAGAAATGTACTTTTGGAGTTGATTCTGGTAAATTATTAGGATTTATAATCTCTAAGCGAGGCATAGAGGTCGATATTGAAAAGATTGATGCTATTGTTAACATGCCTCCTCCTAAGAATATTTCTCAATTATGTAGTTTACAAGGAAAAATACAAGCTATTCGTCACTTTGTTTCTAACTTAGATGATAGAACTGTTCCTTTCACCTCCTTTCTTAGAAAAGATACCACTTTTTCTTGGAACCAGGAATGTAAACAATCCTTTGAGAAATTTAAGGAGTATCTTGCTAATCCTCCTATTTTGTAACCTTCTCAATTTAATAAATACTGGTATAGTACATTAGTCAGACTTTACTTGATTATGAAACAAGATATACTGATTTAGAAAGACAATACTTGGCTTTAGTTTACTTGTCAAAAAATCATGCATTATCTACTGAATGTTGAGGTTAATATGATTGTTAAATTTGATCCTCTAAAACACCTTTTCTAAAAAACTGATCTCTCTGGTCGTCTGGCTAAGTGGGTGATGTTGCTTATGAAATTTGATCTTAATTTAATTCTTCAAAAATCAATTAAAGGACAAGATTTAACTGATTATCTAACCCAAGCTCTTTTTCCTCATTCTAATACAAGAATCATCTCAATAGAATTTCATGATGAGAATATTTTATCTATTAAGCAAGAAGATGTTTGGGAATTATATTTTGATGGTTCTAGATGAAAGATAGGTTCTAGTGTAGGCATTATCTTGGTCCCTCCTACAAAGAAACCAATGCCTATGTCATATAAATTGACCTTTCCTTGTACTAACAATATTGCAGAGTATGAAGCTCTTATAGCTTGCTTACGGGAAGCTTCATCCCTTCATATTAAAAACTTGGAAATATACAGGGATTCACAATTGATTGTTGAAAAAATCAAAGGGGGTTATCAAACTAAGAATGATAAAATGATGCAATATAAAGAGTTGGCTCTTGATATTCTTTCATAATTTTCTTCTTATACAATTCAGACTTTACCTAGGAAAGATAATCAACACACAGACGCCATGGCAAGCACAGCTTCCTTGGTTTGCCTCGAGAATAATTTTGAAGACTTTCAATTTACTATACACACTATTAGACACCCTGCAGTTTCTAATAAGGTTACTGCTGATTATTTTAACTTGCATTTGGATGAATGGTATTCACATACCTTTCATTTTTTGAAAGATAATACATTTCTTGAATTAACAAGGAACATGCGTAATCGTATTAGGAAGCTTGCAGCACGTTATATCATTTTGGGCGATATGATTTACAAACATTCTTATAATGGTTTTCTATTAAGATGTCTTGGTAGAACCAAAATTTTGATAGCCTTAGCAGAAGCTCATTTTGGTTCTTGTGGGGGATAATTTGGTGGGAATATTTAGTTAATAAACTTCTTAGAATGGGATATTATTTGCAAACAATGTAACAAGATTCTTTTACATTTGTTAAGAAGTGTCCTCAATGTCAACAACATGGTAATTTAATTCATGCTCCTGCTCGTGAGCTTCGTAATCAAGTTGTTCTGTGGCCTTTTAGTATTTGGGGATTTGATCTTATTGGAAAAATCTCACCAGCTTCTTCTCAATGACATACATACATCCACACGGCTACATATTACTTTACGAAGTGGGTAGAGGCTATTCCTCTCCATTCTACTACTACGGATGTTATTTGTGATTTTATTCTTAATCATATTATAGCACGATTTGGTATTCCTTCAATGATAGTTTGGATAACGACACTTCTTTCAAGAATAAAGATATCATGAAATTCTCAGAGAAATATCATATTCAATATAGATTTTCTACTCCCTACTATCCTCAATCTAATGTTCAAGCCAAAGCATCGAACAAATTTATTGAACAAATCTTAAAGAAAATAGTCAATAAGCATGTGAAAGACTGGCATATCCAACTTACTTGTGCTTTATGGGCTTATAGGAATAGTGTTTGTACTACCACAGGTACTTCTCCTTATAATATTGTTTATGGCACTGATGCTATTATGCCATTAGAATTAGAAATAGATTATTTATGTTTATCATTTCATGGGATAATAGATAAGGATACTTTCCAGGAACAATGATTACAAGAATTAGAAATGTTGGATGGACAACAGATAAATGCTTTGCATCATATTAAGGCTTATCATAAATAACTTTAAAAATAGTATAATCATAAGGTGATTGAATGATCATTTTTGGTAGGTGGTTTAGTCTTATATGAAAATCAAAGAAATGTGAATGATTTACCTCATGAAAAAGGGAAATTTAGCCCTAATTGGCTTGGATCTTTTGTGGTAATTGAGGATTTTACTTTAGGTGCTTATAAGATTTCTGATATGAATGGTGTTCCCCTTAGGGAACCTATTAATATTATGCATCTTAAACATTATTATCCCTAAATACATCATTCTTTCTTTATGTATTCCTTATAAAATAGTTAGGTATGTTTTATAAGTTATGTATTTTGAATGCATTCATACATAATTTCATTCTTTCTTTATGTTAAGTTTTTGTGTATTGATGAAAATTATAAGTAATCAATCATAGAACTAACTGGGCAATAAATTTTTTTCATATATATAAACTTATTTGAGTTTGGTACATATATGGCACATGTGCCATATCTATCAATCTCTATCTCTATGCTTTGAGGGTTGGTGGCTCCTAGCTCTCTCTACTCTGTGGTGTGAGGCTTAAGATCTCAGTATGGTAGTCCGTGTATGACTCCTTGATATTCTCATCTCATAGTTACGGTCCTGAGATCTTTGTAGGTTAGCCATTAATTTATCTTCTCTTTCTTTGCATAACCTCAGCTCTTGCTGGACACATGTAAAAATATCTGCATGTCTATCAAGATCCCTCTATCCAATAAGGGACTCTCTCTCACTAGCTGGTAGTTGGTAGGATATACATCTATCCTTCAGAACCTCAGACATAAAGCTCCTCCACTCTATTATGCTAGCTGCAAAATTTAAACATACTTATATTTTTAGTACTTCTTCTAGAAAATCATTTACTTGAAATATTCTAATCAATTACATATACCATACCTAGATCTCCCTACTGGGTGTCACCAAAGGATCTAGATGGTGGGGGCATGGAGTGACTACCCTCTCCTTGCTCGCTATGTCTAGGTCTAGGTGGTGGTGTCTCTGTATGGGCATGGTGAGGTCATTTTTATCTCAATGGTGTAGCATAGATCACCTAATCATCTACACATGTACAACCACCTGGAGGCATATCCTCTTCTCTATCATATGCTCCCTCATATTCTCTCTCTTATTCTCTCTCCTTTTCCCTTGCCTCCTTAATGGCATCTCCCTTAGAGATGTGCTTCTCCTCATCTCTATGATCCTCCTCCTCCTCTCGTAGGTCACCACCTCAGTGTGTCCTCTATGAAAGACATGGATCACCTGTAGGGTAGTCATCAGGGAAGATGAGGTGTGTCCCTTGTAGACTCCAATATATTAAAAAATCTCTACTAACAACTGAGCGGGATACATTGGGATCTTCCTCTGTATCCTCAGTCTCATCTATCTCGCTCTCTACAATATCTACTATTGTGAGTCGACATATGGTGCTGGGTCTCTGATAGTATCTCATTGGATATGCATATTGAGGTACTATCTGGGGGACCCCCTGTGTCAGACCAAACTATCTCATCATTCTATCATAATAATATGGAATCACTACATGACTGGTAGGACCCTCTAGCAGGTTACGCTGCTGGGAGTGTCTCAACTAGTATCGAGTATCGATCCATTCTATCATTTGATAGTATGGTCTCCATATCACATCAATACCTTCTATATGGTCAAAGTGTACCCTCCAAAAGAGGATATCCTTGTACTGCCAGACATCTCCTAGCAGATATACAAAATCTCTCGGTGTGCTCGCATCTACCATCACCAGAACACCCTATGATTGTGTACATGTGTAATTATCAAACATCCAAACCTGTATCAAGGTGCATATTGTAAGACTCTCCTGCTGAAATCTCACTAACTGACTCAACTCATGGTAAACATGGGCTAACATGCTACGGCCCCATGAGAAAACAATCATGTCACTCTCCATCCTGCATACAAGATGGGTGAATGGTGATAAGAAGACTATACCCTTTGTGTTGAGTATTACAACCAAAGAGAGTATACATAGCATCACTCTCTGTACCAAGGGTGTCAAACCTGCTAGTATGGCTGATAAAGTGATCTGATTTGATCAGGTCCACATCTATGGTACTAATCACAAAAGATACTCCCCATCTAAAAACACCTCAGGAGGACCCCGCTGCACTCTCGGTCTAACAGACTCACCTCAGACTGGAAGTCATAGGATCCTGTATACATCCTCCAGTTTGATCATGATCTCTCCTGATGGAAGATGGAAGGAACAAGTGTCCTCATCCCACCTCTCTATCATGGCTGATATCATGGATCGATGGAACCTCATCTATGGTAGGAATGCTACCTAGTACGATCCCACATCTCTCAATAGTAGTATCTCATCCAGCTGTAACTCAGATAGGTTCTCTTTGATAGTCAAAGATAGCCCTCTAAAGGGGTGCTCTTAGAGACAAACAAGATCCTATCAGCACAAATAATATCATATCAGAAATTTTTAATACCCCTCCAACCCTCACAAGACCTAATTATTCCTATTGGAAGTTTGGGACTTTTATTCTCTGCTAATGATTCTGATTGAAGTTACTAATCCAATCTATCTCTTCCCCACATAAGTCTTTAATGTATATTTCTCCTTGAGTAGTGATGTCTACTATGTGCTCATGATATTTTAGGAATATTGTGTTACAAAACAATCTGATATGTTTGTTGTATGAGGAACTCCCTTTTGATGGTTTGACTACACTAGGATGAATTTAGTTGATTAAGATACTTTTATGACTATGTTCTGGATGGTGTATTTATGTTGTTCAAAATTTCCATAAAGATTAGGTTCTTTCTATGCTTTATCTAATCATAATTAACACTCTTGTATGATTTTATGTATGATTGTGATGTTAACTATTAACTAAGGATTAATACAAATCACCTAATGGATGATATTATGGTTTTGATCTGACGCTTGTTTTATAATTGATTAAATAATGCCTTGTATTGTGTCTTCTTACATGTTACCTGCCCTAGTAACATTATACCTAAGCTCATTAATATCTCCAATTAATCTAGATAATGAGATACTTTTACTATATGCTTGGACAATACATTAGTTTATAAAGATGATCTATATTGTTATCTAATGTATTATATTTCTAGAGGATTTAAATAGTGTTTTTTAATGTACATGATGTTGGAAAGTTTACTATACTGAATTATATGACTCTATTTAGTGTTTTCATTATGGAAATAAATTCATATGAAGTTTTGGAGTCAGCACGCATTATCAAAAGATTAGAAATTGGCTAAGTACAAAAAATAGGACAGAGCAAGGAATAAACTGTTATAGTTTTGATTAGCCTGTGTTCATATGTTATCCAAATGATATGTGCCTTTTAATATAATCTTATGAGTATGTTTAAATTCTAATTCTAAGAGAGCATGATAAGATCTACAAGTATGAAGAAGATACAACAAGTTGAAGAGGTACAGCCAGTGAATGACAGAACAGGACAAAGATCATGGAAAGAGCAGATAGAGATTATTTTGGCATGGAAGTTTCACTCATCCTTAGGACTTGAACCTTTAGATTAGTGATTTTTAGTGACCTAAAAATATATAGTTAAAAGTGCATGACTTGATTCATCTTGGATAATTAGTTAGAGCTATTTTGGTGAAGCGGATTGTGTGAAAAGATGTGTCTATTCAGTTTAAGTAAAGCAGATTTAATTAATGTTAAGCTGACTTAATGAAGGGTTTTGTGGTTATGTAAGTGATAAAAGTACATGATAAAAGGTTTCCTAAAGCCAACATGTTCATGTCCTTTGAGGAAGTACTTCTAGAAGGTCATTTGTGATGGGAAAAGTTGCGAAAGCCAGAGATAAGAAAAGCAGAGCAGAGTGTAAAAGCAACAAAGATATATCTATCATATGTTGATGATATAGATATTGAAGTAGAAGCTTTTAGAGTGAATATAATATTGTTTTAGTGCTTTACAAGAGGTTAAATCATTAGTGCACAAAAGGAACTAATCAGACAAGCAGTGTCACAGCAGAAATTCACCTTGCAGATACAGTGTGTATCAAAGATCCAGAAGGTTGTAGCCTTCACCACTTTCAGAGAAATGTGCTCTTGGATAGTGAGTCCTTGGAAAGTGAGTCCACCACCCCTAACAGGTTTATTTTAAAAGACTCCTAACAGGTTCCAACCCTTAACAAGGTCACTATACTTCATGTATTGTAAAGACAACTCCTAACAGGGTTAAGGATCTTCTAACAAGGATCATAAGACACTAGTACAAAATATTTGTGGGTACTAATTCCCAC
>MU223592.1:1528944-1546260 GCA_018584345.1 Thuja plicata
TATATATATATATATATATATATATATATGATTTCTCAACTTGGTGATGCAGGATGCAGGTACCAGGCATCGACTCCACCTGGCCACATAGGTCTGAGTGTGCCTTTAAAATCCTTGAATGTTGTTGTCATGGAGATAGTACCAAAGTTTCCGCAAGTAGAACCTTTTCACTTAAGTTCCTTTTTCAGGAATTCGCCCTATTTGGGTTTGGGATTTGTGTTCTGGTCAGTTGACCTTGTTCTTTTATTATTGTCAATTATGTTTGTAATATGATCCTTAGTTATTATATTATTATTATTATTATTATATATATATATATAATAGTTGTATTATGTGTGTAAATAAGTTTACGATGTGACTTATAATATGTATATGTTTGTATATATGGGTGCACACATATATGCCTACATATATGTAAATATGATTGTGTGGGTGTGTATAAAGATATGAATATATGTATCATTTTTATGATGTAATATCAGAATTGTGAAATAAAAATAATAATAAAATAAAAATATATTTATAATATAAGATAACTAAATATTATTATGTCTAATTGGAAAAGCTAGCTCTTCAAGGATATTTGAACCTAAGACCTCCTAGGAGTAAGGCTAGCTAGTTTACCATTGAGCTATGTGAGTTATTTGGTAATTCTCTTTCTTACTACAATATTTAATGACTTGGTAACTTAATTAAGTTAATTTAAAATTAAAATTGTAACCATATTCTTTCGAGTAAATAAATGATGGTTAACACTAAATTAATAATTTATTAAATAATTCATACCTACCTTATAGTTGAATAGTTTCTTCCCATAAAGCAACTTCTCCAAACTGATTGTTTGCTATTTATATGGAGAAGAAAATATTCCTGGGGGGAGAATCAATTTTAGAGATTCTGAGGATAGATTTTAAAAATTGAAGATGAGGTGATTTCATCAAGGGTGAAGGAAGACAATAGTTTATTTTGGAAACAATTGTTGCAAAAAAAATTGCAGTCTTGATACAGAGGCCATATCTCGCTAACCAACTGTTGGATCATGCTAATTTTTGGATATGTTGGTAAGAACCAGATTGCATCAATCCTCACTGGAGTGATTGACAAAATAAGGTGTGGTTCAAAATTTATATATCTCTGTAATTGCGCTATTCAGGAAGACAGTAAGAAAGAAGTTGGAAAGCCTAGAGGTTTATGGAATTGCTTAACCACCAAGGGAATTCTCTGGAGGACTCCAGGTAGAGTCTAAAACCAGAAATAATTTCCCATATATATTTTATTATTTTAGTAATGTGTTTGTTATTGTGACTATTCTATTATTTATTATACCTATAGATAAGTAATCTAAAAATGTTTGTAATAGAATATGGAAATAATTATTGGTATCTAATGTGTAGGATTGATGAATTTTATCACTATCTATTATTGAGATTGTTTATGTCTTCACATGTGGTTTTAATTCTATTTGATCTCTATGTTTGGATGGTTGTTTCATTCCTATCTAGTTTTTATTGAGTTTTAAAAGGTTTAGGATGTCATTTTATCACCCTTCCTTTTGATAGTTTATTTCATTTGGTAGTATTTTTGTCTTTTTTCTATCTCTTATTTTGTGTATGAGAAAGTCTCAAATCATTGTCAAGGTGTCTTGTGAAGACCTTCCTTTTTTCCTATTGGTATTCTACATATTGTTAGGGTTTGGACTCATCATGAGGGTTTGATAACATAGGATATTTTCCTAAGCCTAGGGATTGGATGTTTTATAGTGATTACAAGTTCCTTTTTGATGACATGTTTGAGTAGGGAAAAAAGGTACCCTAGGTGGGTGGCTCACCATAGGTGCTAGGACCCAAAGTGGTTGCTAGGAGATCCTATGGGTGTGTTCTTAATCAAGTGATAACTATTAAAAAGTGAACTTAGGCTTTGCGGGGTTACACATAATAAAAGATAAGTGATATTATAGTCCACATAGACCTGTTGAAGTATCGGTACCATGGGTAATGGCTAGGGTGGATCCTTAAACTTTGAGAGGGGACTAGTGTTACATGGTATCTAGGAAGGGTCCCAATACACATGTTATGTGAAGACACTCACCTAATTTTTAATCTGGAGCCCTCACTCATATTTTGTGATGTTTGGATACTTGTTTGTATTTTGTATTTCTTGTTTTTAATTTATTTTGGATGGTTCTTTTGGGAAATTCTTCTTCTTGGCCTTAGATTGCCTTAGATCTTGTGTAGACCTTGGTTCTATCTCCTAGCATGAGGGAGTGGAACTTCACGGTTCCACATGGTTGGGTGGTTAATATTATCGAGGTATTGTTCATGGTTGCATGGATTTATTTACCCTTGGATTCATGCTTGGAAGCTATCACGAATTCTACTTCTGCATCATGTACTTCAATGCATTGTAATTATGAGGAATTGATTTATTAAAATCCCTTGATGGGTATTGTAATGAGAAATGTAATGGGAATGGGTATTTCTAGGTGAATGGAAGGGAAAATCTATGCTCAAACTTATGTATGTTATAAGGATTAAAGTGAGGTGGACCTTGTCAATTGTTTCCCTCTTATGATATCTTGTTATAAAGTAAGTGATCTCTGCATGAAAAATTTATTCTTATTGTTCTCTTGTGTTATGGATAAGGACCTAGTTTATATCAATGTGATAAGTAAGTTTTCTTTTATAACAGACTAAAAGAAATATTATGAAATATTTAATTAATAAATGAACTTGTGGTTATGCTTTCGACAAAATGAAATGTTATTGTTAGATAAAATGATCTTATTATAAGAGGAACTATAGGAAATAATAGAATAATAATAGAGTTGTAACTATTGTATAACTATGTAGTTAAGAAATTAGATGACTAAATATTAAGGGAAGTTTATGGGAAATAAGTAAAAGATATTTCTGGTTCAGTGTAACTTATGATAGTAAATTAATAAATTGATTCACATATTGTTAACTTATGATTAATGTTAAGAATGAATTAGGAACATTTTGGTTGGTGCCTTAAAATATATCTAGTATAATGTACATCTAGGTTGTAGGGTATGTGATAATGAATGATAATCTTTACCCTAATGTGTATATGAAACTAAATTTTTAAGATAGTTTACAGATATTATGAATTCCATTGGTTAGTTAGTAGCATGAATCATGTTGGTAAATATAGTTTTGGTGATTATTCATTGAAACATGTTCATGAGATAGTAATCATTTATCTTGATACCCTATAAGTATGTTAGACTTGTAAATTGATATGAAGCTCATAAGTGTAAATATATTAATCAATGTTTGTTTAAGTAGCAATGTTAGGGAACCTGTGAGGACTTAGGAATCTTAAGTCATGTTGCATTCTTATTTTGTGAGAAAAATTGTATCTATTCTTTAGATAATGTGCATTGTAATAGTAAAAAAATAAATTGACTCCATCTTTAGAGATTAGTTGGTCTGTCCTCCTAGGTTCCCTGGTGGGGCATTACATCTGGTATCAGAGCCATGTTGGTTTGCACACTGGGAACTTTGGGACTCATAACTCACCTATGCTTACCCTTTAAGCTCTTGTATTGTATTTCTTTTGGATGTTAGCATCATTATTTCAAAATTGAATTTTAGTTCTAAAAATGACATTGTTCAATGTGTTTGTTATATGTGTTTTAGAAAAATACTTAGATAGTACTAATATTGAATTATCTTAGAAATTTACATACATTTTTCAGGATTTTGTATTTTGGATTAATAATGTGTTCAAATAAATGTTTGTCTTAAGTGAAATTTACATGCTAGGGATTCCATACCTTTTACTCTTATTTTTGAAGACCTAAAATATTGGGAAGAGTACATTTTATTTTGGGTTGATCGTTTATACCAATACATCTCCTGAATTTTGTGTCATGTGCTTTTGAGTTCCTGTTAAATTGATTATCTTGAGTAATTTAAGGTCTATACACACTTTTTTTTCCTTGGATGACTCCACATTTTGTTATTTCCTATGTAATTATACTAGTTGAAGTTCATAGACGTGATCTTTAAATTAACTATCAACAATATGCCTAGCAGTTGTGAAAGAAACAAGAGTTCATTTGGGATTGAAGAATTGAACTATTTTCATGAAGTAAGAAGCGATTGAGGTAGCACTCAAAATAGTAATATTTTGGTTTCTCATTAAAAAGTATATTTTGTAGGTTCGAACATATATAAACATTAAAAATTTTGTATTATGCTTTTTGTCTCTTCCTTTCCATTACTTCTTATACTTTCATGACTAGTAGAAGGAGAAACTTATACATTGATAAATAAGCTTGCAATGTTGTATTGTCCTTAGAAAATCAAGTAATTGATAATATTTTTTGAGATCAAATACCTCTTTCTCCCTCTCTTCTCTACATTTCTTGAAGTAAGGAATCAAAAAGAAAGAACAAATATATTTCTCTCTCTCTATTTCCCTTTTTCAGAATAAGTTTTGAAGCACTAAATTTTTTTGTAGGTAAAACAATATGACATTAATACCTTCAATAAGATTTATATATTCCTAATTAGAAAGCACTTGGGTAAATGACCTATGTCCCCAAGGTTTTACCATTTATGTGTGGGTTAAAAGAAGAATTATTTTATTTATGTTTTGAAAATTTATATCATTCTGCATGTCATGTTAATATGTATAGAATTAATCAAACAATACTAAGGTAAGAATATAGTAGCATCCAAGTATTTTTCTTAGCATTGGTATTAGATTCTCTATCTTAATGATTTACGTAAAAATTCCACTTTAAATATGTAATTTCTAGATGCCTTGTGAATAGATGAAACCATCAATAAGAATTATGAAAATGAATTTGGCTTAAGTGTGCATGATAAGCATCATTTCAATGGTTATATTTCTGGTTGGATGTCTATAGTATAAGGTTGTTGAGTTATAGAATGTAAGTGGTATATGATTGCATGGTTATCTAAATGGATATGAACCTTTATATTGTTAAAATAAATCAATCATATGTTGTTATCTTTATTAAGTAATGCATATTAGGTTAAGGGCATGATTGGGTAATCCTAAATTTTATTGAGGAAAGAAAAGCGAAAAGCTTATTAATATATTGGTAGCATAATAAGTGGTGTTTGGGTAGTAGCGATGTGTTTTTGCTCCTCTTAATGACTCTATGAATAGCTCTAAATTAACAATTTATATGGACTCATCATCTTACTATTTAATTTGATAGGAAGTAGGTGTGTTTTACTAGTGCATGACATATAGTCTGCAGGGAATTGTATCCTAAATTAATGATGCAATAATTTTCTAAACTGTCAAAATTTTCCTAGCAGTATCAATAGGGTAATCTAGTGATTATGCCTGCTATAGTAGATATCTTTAATTTTATCCTTGTAAAAGTGTGTCTTTATGTGTGTGATTTATAGTATTTTCAGGGGTATATTTGAGACACTTGATGATAGGGAATTAATAGCCGCTATATAATAAGGAACTACTTTGATTTTGCTAGGAGTTTCCCATAGAACTAGGTGTTAAGGTAAATTATAAGCTGAATAATGCTTGGTTGAATGTGATAAGTTGATTTCTCTTATAAATGTTTTATGCCATCTTGTATTGGTTTTGCATTTTAGGGGACCTGTATTTGAAAATTACTTAGGAATTTTAAGTGCTTCACAATTATAAATTTTCCTAAGGTTTAAAGTGATATTTTATCATACGAATGAATGTGATACTTTGTGACTCATATTTTCTATTTTTCTAGATTTTGAGATGTTATCAATAATTCTTACCCCATTGTCTAAGTTACAATAAATAAGAACTTTGATTTTGAAAGAAAAGTAAGAATATCAATATAAACCATGTTTTTTGTTTTATACCTAATATTAGTCTTAGTAGGAATGTGTAAGAAGGAACTATTAGGGGTTACAAATTGGTGTAAAATTGGCATTACATTCTAATTATGTGTATGTATCCTTTCTGCATAGAGTCCTCGCATTATGATAGTCTTTTTCATAAAGTATCCATGAGTGACCTATGATTATCTAAAATAAGTTAAAATAATTTAAGATTCATGAGACTTTGATAGCGGGATTAGTTGAATATATTCTATAATTTTGGTTAGATATTTGATCATTACATAGAAGTGGTAAATGTTTTAGTACTTACTGACTTCCAGGAGTAAGTCGAATCTAAGTGAGGGAGGATGTAATGCCCCTCCAACCCTCACAAGACCTGATTATGCCTATTGGAAGTTTGGGACTTTTATTCTCTACTAATGATTCTGATTGAAGTTACTAATCCAATCTATCTCATCGCCACATAAGTGTTTAATGTATATTTCTCCTTAAGTAGTGATGTCTACTATGTGCTCACGATATTTTAGGAATATTGTGTTATAAAACAATCTGATATATTTGTTGTATGAGGAACTCCCTTTTGATGGTTTGACTACACTGGGACGAATTAAGTTGATTAAGATACTTTTATGACTATGTTTTGGATGGGGTATTTATTTTGTTCAAAATTGCCATTAAGATTAGGTTCTTTCTATGCTTTATCTAATCATAATTAACACTCTTGTATGATTTTATGTATGATTGTGATGTTAACTATTAACTAAGGATTAACACAAATCACCTAATGGATGATATTATGGTTTTGATATAACGCTTGTTTTATAATTGATTAAATAATGTCTTGTATTGTGTGTTCTTACATGTTACCCACCCTAGTAACATTATACCTAAGCTCATTAATATCTCCAATTAAGCTAGATAATGAGATACTTTTACTATATGCTTGGATAATACATTAGTTTATAAAGATGATCTATATTGTTATCTAATGTATTATATTTCTAGATGATTTAAATAGTGTTTTTCGTATGTGCATGATTACATTATCCATGATGACGCTTCACTCCTTATTTCTACAATAAATGATTATGATTATTTTGAGCTAACAATACTAACCCAATCATGTTAGTATGAATACTGTCGGATGGGTTTGTGGGATGAGGGGAGGTAGTCGTAGTCACTTCTATGGGAGATCCACACGATGTTGCATTCCCCCTCCTTGTGTGCCATTGTTTGTATATATATATTTGTCATTTCTCAACTTGGTGATGTAGGATGTAGGTACCATGTATCGACTCCACCTGGCCACACAGGTCTAAGCGTGCCTTTAAAATCCTCAAACATTGTTGTCGCGGAGATAGTACCAAGGTTTCCCTAAGTAGACCCATTTGACTTAGGTTCCTTTTTCAGGAAGTCACCCTGTTTGGGTTTTGGATGTATTATTATTTTGATGGTTTTGAGATTTGTGTTCTGGTCAGTTGACCTTGTTCTTTTATTATTGTCAATTACGTTTGTAATATGATCCTTGGTTATTATATTATTATTATTAAATATATATAATAGTTGTATTATGTACATAAATAAGTTTACGATGTGACTTAGAATATGTATATGTTTGTATATATGGGTGCACACATATATGCCTACATATATATAAATATGATTGTGTGGGTGTGTATAAAGATATGAATATATGTATCATTTTTATGATGTAATATTGGAGTTGTGAAATAAAAATAATAATAAAATAAAAATATATTTATAATATAAGATAACTATATATTATTATGTCTAATTGGAAAAACTCTAGTTCTTCTAGGAGATTTGAACCTAAGACCTCCTAGGAGTAAGGCAAGCTAGTTTAGCATTGGGCTATGTGAGTTATTTGGTAATTATTTTGCTTACTACCATATTTAATGACTTGGTAAGTTAATTAAGTTAATTTAAAATTAAAATTGTAACCATATTCTTTCGAGTAAATAAATGATGGTTAACACTAAATTAATAATTTATTAAATAATTCATACCTACCTTATAGTTGAACAATTGCTTCCCGTAAAGCAACTTCTCCAACCAAATTGTTTGTTATTTATATGGAGAAGAAAATAATCCTAGAGGGGAGAATGGATTTGAGATATTCTAAGAATAGATTTTACAAATTGAAGATGAGGTGATTTCATCAAGGGTGAAGGAAGAAAATAGTTTACTTTGTTCTGAGAAAATGGAGAAATAATTGTTACAAAAAAATATGCAGTCTTGATGCGGAGGGCATATCTCGCTAACTGATTGTTGGATCGTGCTAATTTTTAGATATGTTGGTAAGAACCAAATTGTGTCAATTCTCACTGGCGCGATCAAAAAAATAAGGTGTGTTTCAAAATTTATAGATCTCTTTACATAGGCTATTCAGGAATACAATAAGAAAGAAGTTGGAAAGCCTGGAGGTTTATAAAATTGCTTAATCACCAAGGGAATTCTCTGGAGGACTCTAGGTAGAGTCTAAAACCAGAAATAATTTCCTATATATATGTTATTATTGTAGTAATGTGTTTGTTATTGTGACTATTTTATTATTGATTATACCTATAGATAAGTAATCTAAAAACATTCGTAATAGAATATGGAAATAAGTATCGGTATCATATGTGTAGGATTGATGAATTTTATCATTATCTATCATTGAGATTGTTTATGTCTTCACATGTGATTTTAATTCTATCTGATCTCTATGTTTGGATGGTTGTTTCATTCCTATCTAGTTGTTATTGAGTTTTAAAAGGTTTAGTATGTCATTTTATCACCCTTCCTTTTGATAGTTTATTTCATTTGGTAGTATTTTTGTCTTTGTTCTATCTCTTATTTTGTGTATGAGAAAGTCTCAAATCATTGTCAAGGTGTCTTGTAAATACCTTCCTTTGTTCCTATTTGTATTCTAAATATTGTTAGGGTTTGGACTCATCCTTAGGGTTTGATAACATAAGCGACTTTCCTAAGCCTAGGGATTGGATGTTTTATAGTGATTACAAGTTCCTTTTGGATGACATGTTTGAGTAGGGAAAAAAGGTACCCTAGGTGGGTGGCTGACCATAGGTGTTAGGACCCAAAGTGGTTGCTAGGAGATCCTATGGGTGAGTTCTTAATCAAGTGATAACTATTAAAAAGTGAACATGGGATTTGGGGGGTTACACATAATAAAAGATAAGTGATATTATAGTCCACATAGACCTGTTGGAGTACCGGTACCATGGGTAATGGCCAGGGTGGATCCTTAAAATTTGAGAGGGGACCAGTGTTACATGGTATCTAGGGAGGATCCTAATACACATGTTATGTGATGATACTCACCTAGTTGGTAATCTTGAGCCCTCACTCATATTTTGCGATGTTTGGATACTTGTTGGTATTTTGTATTTCTTGTTTTTAATTTATTTTGGATGGTTCTTTTGGGAAATTATTCTTCTTGGCCTTAGATTTCCTTAGATCTTGTGTGGACCTTGGTTCTATCTCATAGCATTGGGGAGTGTAACTTCATGGCTCCACATGGTTGGGTGGTTAATATTATCGAGGTATTGTTTGTGCTTGCATGGATTTATTTACCCTTGGATTCATGCTTGGAATCTATCAAGAATTCTACTTCTGCAACATGTACTTCAATGTATTGTAATTATGAGGAATTGATTTTTTAAAATCCCTTGATGGGTATTGTAATGAGCAATGTAACAGGAATGGGTATTTCTAGGTGAATGGAAGGGAAAAGTTATGCTCCAACTTATGTATGTTATAAGGATTAAAGTGAGGTGGACCTTGTCAATTGTTTCCCTCTTATGATATCTTTTTATAAAGTAAGTGATCTCTAAATGAAAAATTTATTCTTATTGTGCTCTTGTGTTATGGATAAGGACTTAGTTTATATCGATGTTGTAAGTAATTTTTCTTTTATAATAGACTAAAAGAAATATTATGAAATATTTAATTAATAAATGAACTTGTGGTTATGCTTTCGAAAAAGTGAAATGTTATTGTTAGATAAAATGATCTTATTATAAGAAGAACTATAGGAAATAATAGAATAATAATAGAGTTGTAACTATTGTATAGCTATATATTTAAGAAATGAGATGACTAAATATTAAGGGAAGTTTATGGGAAATAAGTAAAAGACATTTCTGGTTCAGTGTAACTTATGATAGTAACTTAATAAATTGATTCACATATTGTTAACTTATGATTAATGTTAAGAATGAGTTAGGAGCATTTTTGTTGGTTCCTTAAAATATATCTATTATAATGTACATCTAGGTTGTAGGGTATGCGATAATGAATGATAATATTTACCCTAATGTCTATATGAAACTAAATTTTTAAGATAGTTTATAGATGTTATGAATTCCATTGGTTAGTTAGTAGGATGAATCAAGTTGGTAAATATATTTTTGGTGATTATTCATTGAAACATGTTCATGAGATAGTAATCATTTGTCTTGAAACACTATAAGTATGTTAGAATTGTAAATTGATATGAAGCTCATAAGTGTAAATAGATTAATCAATGTTTGTTCAAGTAGAAATGCTAGGGAGCCTGTGAGGACTCAGGAATCTTAAGTCATGTTGCATTCTTATTTTGTGAGAAAAAGTGTATCTATTCTTTAGATAATGTAAGTTGTAATAACAAAATAAAAAAATTGACTCCATCTTTAGAGATTAGTTGGTCTATCCTCTTGGGTTCCCTGGCGGGGCGTTACACAATCTATCATCAAACAACTACAATATCCACTTGACCTAGTCAAGGTCGACCTTTTTGGGTCAAGGTCAACCTTTTTGGGTTAGGGTCAACCTTTTCGGGTCATGGTCGACCTTATCCCCAGAAAGGATAGGACCTTCCCAGTTATGGTCGACCTTAAAGGGTCAAGGTTGACTTAAATGGGTCAGGGTCAACCTTTTTGGGTCAAGGTCAACCTCCCTTATAAAAATAGGAATTTCTTAATCACAAATATCAAAACAAGGAACCTACCTCAGGCAATGGTTGTGCGCTAGCCAGACACTCTCTCAGGACCTCCATGTGACTCACTCGAAGTTCTTCTCTCTTTGACATTTTTTTCCTTGTTTCCAAGCTCTTCAAATGGTAAGAATGAGAATATAAGTGTTTCTTAATCTTATTTATAGCTCCAAATTAGGGTTTTATTAGGTTTTCATTTGAATTTATCTAGGTCAAATTCACATTTCCCTTTACATGTATTTAGATAGACATTCACTCTTTTCATCATAACTTGAGTTTGGTAGCTTTGTTTTCAGTGTTGTTAGTGGAAATGAAATCTTGGTTTAGATACCTAACCTCTTGAATCAGTTTAGGAAGATTTTGAATCCTCCTATATGGTTTTGGAAAGGAATTTTCAATAAACTGCATATCTAGTGTATAGATCTAACCTTATCACCCTATTTCACCTTTCAGAATTAGCAAGCCAAAACAAGGGGGTATAAGGGGCTCTATGAACTTCTAAAAATCATCTTAGTAAGGCTTAGTTTCTCTATGGATTTTCCTTAACCTTGTGTACTATAGGTTACAGAAACTAACAGTTTCTTGCAGGATCTCCACATTGAGGACTTGGCTATATCCTTTTTATTTAAGATGTTTTCTTACTTTAGCTTGCATATTCACGTAGTTTCATAACTAAGCTAAAGTGGGGGATAAATGTATCATCTTAAAATGGAAGCACTTCCATTTTGGTAGGTTTAGAACCCTCGTTTAGTACACTTGCATATTAAATTTTCATTTAGGATGCATATGCACTTGATTATGCATTTCTAGTTGGAATTAGGGTTAGGATCCTTTGGGTCCTCCTCAATCTCCCTTTTTGTGGCTTTTTTTCTAGGTATAAACTATGTATTAGCTCTCCTAAATCTTCATCATACCCAATATTTGGCCTTTGTGCTTCTATCTAGCATTCTGGTGTGTTTTCTCACCTTCCTAGGTCCCCGGTTGACCTGGGAATCCTACAGATTTCCCAAGGAGACCAGCCTAGAACCTCACATCTGGGTTGAGGTTGATTCTTACCTACGTCAAAATAATGGTCAACCTTGACCTAGGTCAAGGTCAAGGTCCACCTTGACCTTTGTCAGGTGGTGGTCCCCGCTTTCAAATCTAGAGCTTATCAGGGTTCTAAACTTAAAATAGGTCCTCAGGTCTGGATGCAAAAGTGTTTTCCCCGATATTTAGATTAATACATCCCCTCCTTGGTTGGTGATTGTAATTGGACCATAATTCAAGGTGAAATTTGAATTTGGGTCCCTTGCATTTCCCTAGGAGGTCTATATTGAGATCTCTATATAAACACTCTCTTTTACCTTCATTTGTTCATGAGAGAAAATCAGAAGATGATATGATGCAATTACAATTTTGACCTAATGATGATGCAAGAAAGAAAGAGGATGATATAGAAGGAAAATATATGATGATGCATTGATAAATACAAGAATTGTTTGTGGATAAGCCATTGTGGATCTTCTTTGGAGAAAGAGAGAGTTGCTCCTTCCTTCCTTCTTCTTGGATTCACCATTTTCAAAATTCAAGATTTCAAAGGATACTATCATGGGGTAGCAACTACAGATTGTGACTTTGGTAGGAATACTTTAGCCTTGGGGGCTTGGTATGCTTTCTTTATCATATTAAAATATATGCATTGCTTTCTCATTTTCAATTCATGTTAGGGTTTTAATGTAGAGGATTAGATCTTAACATTACACATTCGAAGCTCTTTCCTAAAGCAACACACACACACATATTCTACTATATTCAGCTATTTGTGGAGGTGGAGATCACCAAAATGGGGGTTTGACTTAGGAAAAACCCTGTATAGCCACCCCAAAACCCCTCTTTTACAAATATTTGCAAGTGTTGCTTTGGGAGTTATAGGTTCAAAAACACTAGATCAGAGTGTAGATTTGGATACTCTTTTCGACAAACTTCTAGGATCCAAAAAAAGATTTCCTAACAAAGACTTCTTAGGTTGATTCTTCCCTAGGTCAAAATTGGAAATTTTAGGTCAATGGTGACATTGACTTGAGGGTACAAATTGGAACTATGTCATAACTGAAAAAGATTTATGGGTTTTTTTTGTTTCTTCATTTCTATTCCAGATCTAGTCTTAGATTTTCTAGAAACTCAATAGAGGCTTCAGAAAAATGGTATTTTTAGATCTTCTATGATGTGAGGTAGGTATTTTACTGCATTAATCTTTTCTTTCATTTCCAAATCTATATCCCTTATCAATTACAAATTAAATGTAAATGGTTGAATATGGCATAGGTCTCTTTTATATACACATCTCTATTGTACAAACTCTATTTAGGAGACCATCCAAATTTACACCTTGCACTATTCCTATATAAACTCCAAATGGTCCTCTATTAACTTTGAATTATTCTTATAAATTCTCTAAATGGTCATCATTGTAACTTTAAGCCCTTCCTATATAAGCTATAAATGTTCCTGTAAGATCTAAAATTTGGATTACATAGGAGGTCTTCTAGATAATAGGAATTGCATATGAAAAGAGACCCTAAGTCCAATTTTAGTCTTATACACTTAATTATTATGATAAGGAATTGAGAATATTTGTAAGGAACTATGGGATGAAACACCTACCTCATATTATAGCAGATTTGAAGAATGTTATTTTCTAAGGTCTGTACTCTATTTCTGGAAAATCTAAAGTATGATCCTCAACCGGAATGTAGAGACGAAAAAAACCCATAAATCTTTTTCCAATCTGACACCATCTTATGAAGAAGGTCAACCTTGATCCATAAATGTCACCCCTGACCCAATAATCTTGACCCTGACCTGTGCTACCTCGATAGAAAATTTATTTTCAGATCCTGATAGCTCACTGAAAAGGGTATCCAAATCTGGTCTCAGATCTGCTGTCCTATACCTGTAACTCCTAAAAACACCACCTGCAAATATCTGAAAAAAGCATTTTGGGGTGGCTATATAGGGTTTTTCCTTAGTCAAACCCCCATTTTGGTGATCTCCACCTCCACGAATAGCCGAATATAGAATGTATGTGTGTGTGTGTTTTCTCTTTGAGAAGAGTCTTTGAACATGTAATAGCAAGATCTGATCTTCCAGATTAATAATCCTAACATAACATGGAAATGAGAAAGAAATGCATATATTTAAATATGATAAAGAAAGAATACCAAGCCCCCAAGGCTAAATTACTCCTACCAATTAACAATCTGTAATTGCTACCCCACGATAATGTCCTTTTGAATGCTTGAATGTTGAGAATGGTAGATCTAATAAAAAGGAGCACCTTCTTACTTCAATGAAGATCTACCATAGCTTGTCCACAAAAATGATTGTATGTATCAACATGTCCTTATATATTTTTCCTTCTATATTATCCTCTTTCTTATTTGCATCATCATTGCATCATGTCATCTCCCAATTTTGTTTCATGATCAAATGAAGGCAATAGAGTGTTTATATAGAGATCTCAATATAGGTCTCCTAGGGCAATGCGAGGGAACCAAATTCAAATTTCACCTTGAATTATGCTCCGATAACAATCACCAACGAAGGAGGTAATTAATTAAATTAGATATTGGAGAAAACACTTTTGCATCCAAACTCGGGGACCTACTTTAAGTTTAAAACCCCGATAAGCTCCCAAATTGAAAGCGGGGACCAACACCCAAGAGAGGTCTATGTTGACCTCACCCTTGACCTAGGTCAAGCTAAATCTTGGCCCTAACCTAGGTCAAGGTTGACCTCAACCCTGACCTAGCTCAAGGTTGATTTTGACCCTGACCTGAGGTTCCAGGCAGGTCACCTAGTTATGTCTGTGAGATTTCCAGGTCAACCAGGGACCTAGGAAGGTGATGGAACATTCCAAAATGTTGGGAAGAAGGCCTAGAGGCCTAGAGAGAGAATGATGAGGTATAGGAGGGCCCACACATAGGTCCTACCTAGAAGAATAGAGTCATGGAGAAGGAAACCAAGGAGAATCCATAAGATCCTAATCATAATTTCACCTAATCATGAAGAATCAATCACAAATGTATCCTAAATGAAAATCTAATATGCAAGCGCAATAAATAAAGGTGCTAACCATACCAAAATGGAAGTTCTTCCATTTTAAGACAATACATTTAGCCCCCACTTTATCTTAGATATGACACTACATGAGTATGTAAGCTAAAGTAAGAAAAAATCAGAAAGTGAAAAGGATATAGCCAAGTCCTCAACGTAGAGATCCTGCAAGAAACCATTAGTACCCGCAACCTGCACCACACCTAGTTAAAATTTCATAGAGTACCTAAGCGTTACTATAATGATCTTGAGAAGTGTATAAATCCCCTTAGGCACCCCCATGTTTTGGCTTACTAATTTTTGAAAGGTGAAACAGGGTGATAAGGTAAATTCTATACACTGAATATGCATTTTATTGAAAACTCTTTTCCTAAACTAGATAGAATGTTCCTAAACTACCTCAAGAGGTTAGGTATCTTAATCATGATTCCAAATCCTTTGACAACACTAAAAATAGAGCTACCAAACTTAAGTTATGATGAAGAGAGTGAATGTCTATCTAAATGCATGTAAAAGGAAATTTGAATTTGACCTAAGTAAATTCAAATTAAACCCTAAGAAAAACCCTAATAAAACCCTAATTTTAAGCTATAAATAAGAGAAAGAGACACTTACCTCCTCATTCCTACCATTTGCAGAAGTTGGAGAAGGAGACAAGATGCTAAAGAGATGAGAATTTCGAGCGAGCCATATGGAGGTCCTGAGACAGTGCCTGGCCAATGGACAACCACTGCCTGAGGTAGGTTTCCTGTTTTGATATTTAAGATTGAAAAATTTAGGTTTTTATAGGGAAGGTCAATCCTAACCTAGAAATTTTAACCCTGACCCAGTTATGTTTACCTTGACCTTCTAAGGTTGACCCTAACTAGGAAGATGTTAGTAATAACTAAGAGGGGGGTGAATCACTGGCTTCAATTTTTATCCTTTAAAATTTAACCACCAATAAAAAAACATTAGGTTATTAAGTCCCTAAAAGATGCATGCCATGAAATACTAAAAATGATTTAACTATCTGTCAATTTTCCTTGTCTGTCCTTATTCTCCTTGATTACCGATAAGTAGTAAAACTATTTACCGACACTCAATAAATATGTAGAGTATACCAATCAATCCAGAAATGCATATGTGAAATGTGAAATAGTAAAGTAATAAACCATACACACATAACAAATGGATTTTAATGTGGAAACCCTATTAAGGGAAAAACCACTGGGACTAGTACCCTAAATTTTCACTTTTCTGAAGTGAGCCCTATTAGGAGCCAACCCTGTTAAAGGTTACAAACACACTATTAGCTGTGACCTTGTTACAGGATTTTATACATAGAGGTTGTCACTTAGTATCGGGAAACTCAGTTTGCTACCATCCTTGAATCAACCTCCTTCTTAGACTGTCAATAGGCTTTAGGCAAATGTAATACCCACCTCTTTGTTTGCTTTTCTGGTTCGGTTGCCGAACTCTTTTAGGCCTTTTCATGTATGTGTGGTTTATTTCAGATGGCTTAGAGGATATTTATGTGTCACATTTCAGTATGTTATTAATTCATTGCTTAGAGTGTTATATCTCCTATTTGCATATGATTTATGGTTATTTCATGATGTTGATGTATATGTTAGGATGTCATTTTGATTATGGTTTTCTGACAATACTGACCCTAGATTTATATGCACATGGATCATTTATATGTTTTCCATTACTATTTGACTTGCTTGGTGTGGTATGGGATAGAGTCATAGTTACTTGCTTCAGCGAGATCCACACGATAAACTAGTCTCAACCATTGTTTTCTATATTATACGCATGTATACTCATCTTTGTGATGACATGTTTGCAGGTACCAGGCTACGTCTTCCCTAAATTGGCAGTAGTGAGCGTGCCCTATCGCAATATCTCAATGGTAAGAGAGGGGAGATAGTATTCAGGTCCAAATCCATACCCTAAACCCTTATTTTGTCCTATTGAGGGACAAATAATCTGATTTACTACACTAGTGTTTGAATCCATCAAGTGACGTGGATTCGTGAGCCTATTTGTGTGTGTTGGGTTTCTGTTTTAGTTGATTGTCTATTTTAGTTGATTATCTATTTAGATGAGTTTCAGGTGATTTGATGATGCTTTTAGCTTGATTTATTTAATAAATTTTCATGGTAAATATTAATGTTAATTATTGCACCTGTAGTAAGGTTAAGACATTGATATATGAAATATAAGGCTAATTAATAATTAAATATTAATTAAATGCCTATATTTAGTTAATTGATTTAATTATTAATTCTTGATTAAAATAATTGAGATTTAATAAATATTAAATTCAATTAATGGTAATTAATTGTGCATAGTTGAATTACTGAATATCATCTTAAGTTGCATGGTTAATTG
>MU223592.1:1570320-1607460 GCA_018584345.1 Thuja plicata
AATTCGAAATGAGTATGATTGGTCCTATAAAATACTTTTTGGGACTAAATGTAAAACAAACAGATAAAGGTATATTCATTAATTAGTCAAAATATGTGAAGGAAATATTGAAGAACTTCCAGATGGAAGACTGTAAGCCAGTATGCACTCCCATGATAACAGGAAGCAAGCTTTCAAAGGATGATGACTCCATAGCAGTTAATAAAACATTATACAAATCTATGATTGGTAAACTCATTTATCTAACTCAATCTAGACCTGACATATCTAATGTAGTTGGCATTGTTGGAAGATTTGTAGATGAACCCAAGCAGAGTCACCTAATGACAATCAAGAGGATATTTAGATATCTAAAGGGAACTATAGACTATGGTTTATGGTATCCTAAATCAGAGAATGTAAAGCTTCATGTGTATACAGATGCAAATTGGGCAAGTTGTATTGATGACAGGAAGAGCACTTTAGGAGGAGTAGTATTCCTTGGAGACAGGTTGGTTTCTTGGATAAGAAAGAAGTAGAACTGTATTTCTCAGTCAACAACAGAATCTAAATATGTTGTAGCAACACTAAATTGTTCAACCATGGTTTGGATCAAGAAGATGGTTAAAGATTTTGGCATTCAGGTTGGTTATCCTATTGTTATTCATTGTGATAAAACTAGCACTATCAACATGTCTAAGAACCTTGTGATGTACGCAAAGACAAAACACATAGAAATCAAGTACCATTTCTTAAGAGAAAAGGTTGCAAACAAAGAAGTTAAATTTGACTATGTGAACACAAAAGAATAGTTGGCAGATATTTTCACAAAGCCTTTATCAAAGGATACTTTTGAGAATCTCAAGGAGAAGTTGGGAGTAATTCCCTCTCCTAAGTCTATTTAGAAGAAGCAGCAAAGACATCAGTCATTAAGTGACTGATGAATGGTTGACTACTCTACTTGTGGAGTAGTACCTATACCTAAAGATCTATGGCTCCCTTTGCCATTAATGTCAAAGGGGGAGTATATAGTAAGGAGGAGTATGTACTAAGGGGGAGCATATACTCTGGGGGAGTATATACATAGAACAAAAACATAGACAGAGGAACAGCAGCACTTTAGAGAAATCGTTGATGAGGATATTGACAAGATTGTAAAAGAAAGAGGACACCATGAACAAAGGAAATTTTTGATATCATATGTTGCCATCAATGTCAAAGGGGGAGATTGTTGGACATTTGATTTTGAGCAGTTGGTTGATTGTATGTTTGCCATTGATGACAACATATAATACATAGTAGTAATTATGTATGTACTTATCATAATGATGATATGAAGACTTGCGTGGATAGATACATGTTTTTGACATGTTTATTATGTTATGTTCATACACGTAGACCCAGATATGATGTTTCAGTAAAGTTATGTAATTCTGTTATTGGCAGTTATAGTTCTGGAAGTGTAACTATTTAGGGCTGACATATATCACATGTTTCTTGAGTTGTGCCTATCATCTGTATATGTGTGTGTATATTCATGATTAGTTATGAGTTGTTGATATTAATCCAAACGTGCCAAACATGTTTCAAGAAGATTACAAAGTTAGAGTTAAATTGGTGAGGCCGACTTAGTGAAGCGTCGCATCTATTTAGTTTATACTTGCACGGTTGTAATAATTCTTGCGTTCTTAATAGAGCCGACAAGGATGTTATGAAGAGTTGTATTATAGGTCCCATGATCTCATACTTTGAGGAAGATACTTATAGCAAGTCAAAGGTGACACGCTAAGTGTGAATGATACGAAAAGAGAAGAAAGATGTACAGAGCAAATTATTAGAGTTGGTTCATTCATCAAGAGTCTATGTGAAGAAGAAGTGAAAGATTTCAATACATTGGAACTGATCAAGACAACAGGTCTACTCTATAGTTCATCATCAGATATAGTGCATATCTGTTATACAGAAGGTTGTAGCCTTCACCATCAAGTAGTGAGCTTTTGGACAGTGAGTCCACTAGCCCTAATAGGGTTAATTGTAAAAGACTCCTAACAAGGTCTGACCCTTAACCAGGTCACTATACTTATTGCATTGTAAAGTACAACTCCTAACAGGGTTGAGATATCTTCTAATAGGGATTACTATAAACAAGTATAGTTCATTGTGGGTGCTAATTCCCACCGGGGTTTTTACCATTTGGTTTCCCCGTAATCAAATTGTGTGTTGTGTACTGTGTTATCTGATTAAACATTTACTTTGTTTTATTCTAAAGTTAAAGAACTAAAGTTACTGATAACTGATTCACCCCCCCTCTTAGTTATCCTTGGGACTATTCCAACAATAACATCATTACCAATACCTGATAAGTGGAGTCTTATCCTACTTTGCCATGAAGAAAATTTGTATTTTTTCAACTTGGGCATATCTCATCTATTCATCTTGTGATCTTGACTTAGGTCTTGAAACCTTCCTTCTAAGCACACAAGCTCTAATACTAATTGTTAGTAATAACTGAGAGGGGGGGTGAATTAGCGGCTTTAATTTTTATCCTTTAAACTTTAACCACCAATCAAAAAACCTCAGATTATTAAGTCCCTACAAGATGCATGCCATGAAATACTAATAATGATTTAACTGTCTATTGGTTTTCCTTTTCTTTCCTTATCTCCTTGATTACCAATAAGGAGTAAAACTATTTACCAACACTCAGTAAATATGTAGAGTATACCAATCAATCTAGAAATACATATGTGAAATGTAAAATAGTAAAGTAATAAACCATACACACATAAAACATGGATTTTAACGTGGAAACCCTGTTAAGGAAAAAACCACTAGGACTGGTACCCCAAATTTTCAATCTTCTAAAGTGAGCCCTGTTAGGAGCCAACCCTATTAAAGGTTACAAACACACTATTAGGTGTGACCTTATTAGAGGATTTTATACATAGAAGTTGTAACTTAGTATCAGACAACTCAGTTTGCTACCATCCTTGAATCAACCTCCTTCTTAGACTGTTAATAGGCTTTAGGAAAATCTAGTGCTACTTTCATGAATCAACCTTTTTGGCACTCTTGGGGATGTACCTCAATATATAGAAGACTGTTAAGTCCTACTCTATTAAGAGACTTGATTCTTCAATGGTTAAACTAAAACACTATGACTTGTTTCTAATGTAACTTGAATTGCATATTTTTAGATCTATTTAAGTACAATACCTCTCTGATCAATGTATCAATTCAATTCTTTGTGCTCCACACTTTCTACTCTGTGATGTTGTGCTTCACTGTTTGTCGGTGTCTATAGAATTATTTAGCTCTTCTTCAGCTTGATTGATCAGGACTGTATGAAGTTCTTCTTCATCAATTTCTCTTCAATATCCTCTTTCTATTCACTCCCCTTTCCGTGTATGTGATTACCAAAATGAATTATAATTTTCTCTTATATAGACATGATATTCACTATTTCTTGATTCTTGGTGTGAACAACAATCCATCCAATCTGATTTAAAGCATAACTCTTGATTTATCTCATAGTTATCTTCTTTCCAACTGTACAAATATTCTTTAAATCAATTACTTAACTCTGGTTGAATAAAAAAAATAAAACAACTGGTTAAGTCTATCCTTAAGCTCTTCCTGCTAGATATTTTGTCATTTTTTGAACTCTTTGTTCTTTCGGTCAACTCTGTAGTTAGTTGTCGGTGATAACTACCAGTTCCATTAGTGTGACTCTAGTCATCTTTGGGATCTCCATCTGTTAGGCATCAATGGATTTTGCTTGTCAGGCAACTCTATTTTCAGCTCGTCAGGTATCACTATGATTTTTGTTTGTCGAGCAATACTGACTTCTGCTCATTGGGTATCACTATGACTTTTGTTCTTTGCCTTTACTGATGGTGTGCACTCCATTGGTGTTTTCTATCACTTAGTGAATACTTGAATTTTATGCATTGATGAAAGCATAATCTTTGTTCCATTAATTCTCTAAAGTCTTTGGAATTATGTACATGACCGTACAGATTAGATCAAGTTGACATCAATGAAAATACAAACCATTAACTGATTTAATGCCTTTCATTATCTTCAACTTAGCATTATCAAACATTCAATCAGTTACATGTCATCAGAAGATTTAGTCCTTTTTGGGGTGAATGTTGACTCTGACCCAGAAAGGTTGACCCTGACCCAAAAATGTCAACCTTGACCCAAAAAGGTCGAACCTGAGCCAAAAAGGTTGACCTTGACCAGGTTAAGTTGGCATAGTGTTTTTTTGATGATAGAGTACTGATATGATACCTTTCTGTGCTTACAGGACCCTATCTATCTTTGATAGTATCCCTTCGGAGGGTTACTGTTGACTGTCAAGGAGAGCATGTATGAGTTACAGCCAGATGAGATACATCTTTTGAGAGATGTGGGATTATACTAGGTAGTATTCCTACCATAGATGAGGTTTCATCGGTCCATTATTTCCACCATGGTAGAGAGGTGGGATGCAAATACTTGTTCCTTCTATCTTCCCTCAGGGGAGATCATGATTATGCTGGAGGATGTGTATAGGGTTCTATGACTTTTGGTCTGAGGTGAGCCTGTGAGACCGAGAGGACCGCAGGGTCCAAATGAGGTTTTGGGAGATGGAGAGTATTTTTTAGGATGGGTACCATAGATGATGACCCAGTCAGATTAGATCACCTTATCATCCATATTAGCAGGTCTGACACCTTTGGTACAGAAAGTGATGCTATGTATACTCTTGTTGGTTTTTGTACCCAACATGAAGGGTACAATTTTCTTAGCACCATTTACAGACCTCATGCATAGGATGGAGGGTGATAGAGTTGTTTTCTCATGGGGGTCACAACATGTTAGCCCATCTTTACCATGAGTTGAGTCAGCTAGTGAGATATCAGTGGGAGAGTCTTACAGTATGCACCTTGTTATAGGTTTGGATGTTCGAGCACTACACATGTACATGACCAGAGGGTGTTCAAGTGATGATAGATGTGAGCACACTGAGAGCCTTTGCATATCCACTAGAAAATTTATGGAAATACAGAGATATCCTCTTTTGGAGAGTGTGCCTTGACCGTGTACCAAGTATAGATGTGATATGGAGACCTTATTATCAGATGATAGAGTGGTCAGATACTTAGCATCAATTAAGATACTCATAGCAGTGTAAGCTGCTAGATGGTCCCACCAATCATGTCATGAATCCATATTACTATGATAGGGTGATGAGATAGTTTGGTTTGATACAAGGAGTCCCTCTGATAGTTCCTTAGTACACATACCTGACAAGGTACTATTAGAGACCCGATGCCATATGCTGACCTACAATAGAAGACATTGTAGATAGTGAGACAGATGAGACTAGGGATATATAGGTATCCCCTGAGACATCCTATGTAGGTGCTAGTAGAGATTATATCAGATATTAGAGTTTACAGGGGACCCATCCTATCTTCTTTGATGACTAACCTATAGGTGATCTAGGTCTTTCAGAGATGATTCCCCGGGGTGGTGGCATATCAGAGGAGGAGGAGGAGGAGGATCATCAGGAGGAGCCCATTCTCGAGGGGGAGCCCATGGAGGAGGAAAGAGTTGAGAAGAGAGAAGAGGAGAGGGAAGTGGAGAGGGAAGAGGAGATGCCTCTGGCCATAATATAGGTATCGGTGATCATGCAGTCTATATTTCACCCTTGAGATCATGATTACCTCCCTGAGTTCACATAGAGACACCACCACCTAGACCTAGACATAGTGAGAGAGGAGAGATTATCTTCTCCATACCCCCACCATCTAGATCATTTGGTGATACTCAGCAGGGAGATCTAGGTATGACATATGTAATTTCGTTAGAATATTTTAAATGAATATGTTTGTAGAAAAAGTATTGAAAGAAAGTTCTTGAATTTTTTGTAGTGAGTGTAGCGGAGTGGAGGAGTTTTGTATCCGAGGTTCTAAAGGATACATGCATATCCTACCAACTACCAACTAGTGAGCTAGAGTCCCTTATAGGACAAAGGGATCCCAGAAGACATGCAGATATCTTGCTATGTGTACAATGAGAACTGAGGTTATGTAAAGAAAGAGAGGAGAAGTTGATGGCCGATCTACAAAGATCCCAGGAGAATAACCATGAGATTAGTATATCGAGGAGCTGCACACAGACTACCATTCTGAGATCCTCAGCCTTACACCATAGATCTGAGAGAGCTGGGAGCCACCAACCCTCAGAGCATAGAGATAGAGTTTGATAGATATGGCGCATGTGCCATATACATACCAAACTTAGAAGGAGTTTATTTATGAAAAAGACTTTGTTTGAACAATTAGTTTTATGGTTGATTACTTGGATTTTCATCAATGCACAAAAAAAATTAATAGAAAGAAAATGTGTATGAATGCATTCAAATTTATATAACTTATAAAATGATTATTATATAAGGAACACACACATACATAAAAAGGTTTAGTTAAGGATAATAAAATTTGAGATGCATACTATTAATAGGTTCCTTAAGAGGGACACCATTCAAATCAAAAAATTTATACACACCTTAAGTAAAGTCTTCAATAACCACAAAAGGTCCAAGCCAATTTGGGCTAAACTTCCCTTTCTCACCAGGTAGAGAATTCAAATTCCTTTGATTCTCATATAAGACTAAATCACCTACCAAGAATGACCATTCAATCACCTTGCGATTATACTATTTCTGGAGTGATTTATGATAGGCTTGAATATGTTCCAAATTGTTTATCCATTGTTCATATAAAATTTCTAATTCTTGTAATCATTGTTCTTGGAAAGTATCTTTGTCAATGATCCCGTGAAATGAAACACACAAAAATGGTATTTCTAATTCCAAAGGCATAATAGCATCAATGCCATAAACAAGATTATAAGGAGAAGTACTAGTGGCCGTATGAATTCTATTCCTGTAGGCCCACAAAGCATAAGTAAGCTAGGTATGCCAATATTTCACATGATTGTTAACCATTTTATTTAATATTTTTTCAATAACCTTATTAGATGCTTCAGCTTTACCATTAGATTGAGGGTAATAGGGAGTACAAAATCTGTGTTGAATGCAATATTCCTCCATGAATTTTGTGACTTCTTTATTTTTGAAAGAAGTACCATTATCCGAGACCATCATTGAAGGAATACCAAATTGTGCTATAATATGATTAAGGTTAAAATCATAAATAACATCCATTGTACTAGAACATAGGGGAATGGGCTCTACCCAATTCGTAAAGTAATCTGTAGCTGTGAGGATGTACGTATGTCCTTGAGAAGAAGCTGGTGAGATTTTTCAAATAAGGTCAAAACCTCAAATGCTAAAAGGCCACAAAGTGACTTGATTACGAAGCTCACGAGCAGGAGCGTGAATTAAATTACCATGTTGTTGACATTGAGGACACTTTTTAACAAGCATAAAGGAATCTTGCTCCATCGTTTGCCAATAGTATCCCATTCTAAGAAGTTTATTAACTAAAGATTTGCCACCAAAGTGCGCTCCACAAGAACCAAAATGAGCTTCTACTAAAGCTACAGGTACTTCGGTTCTATTAAGACATCTTAATAGAAAACCATTGTAAGATCATTTTTAAAGCGTATCTCCTAAAATGATATAATAGACTATAAGATTTCTAATACGATTGCGCGTGTTCCTTGTTGCTGATTTCAAAAAAGTATTATCTTTCAAAAAATGAAAGACATGTGAATACCATTCATCAAAATGCAAGTTAAAACAATTGGCAGTAACCTTCTCAGAAATTGTAGGATTTTTAAGATTATGTATAGTAAATTGAAAGTCTTCATCATTATTCTTGAGACAAACCAAAGAAGCTACACTTTCCATGGCGTCTGCATGTCGATTATCTTTCCTAGGTAAAGTCTAAATCATATAAGTAGAGAATTGTGAAATAATGTCTAGAGCCAAATCTTGATATTGCGTCATTTTATCATTCTTAGTCTGATAACCTCCTTTGATTTGTTCAACAATTAATTGCAAATCCCCATAAATTTCCAATTTTTTAATATGAAGGGATGAAGTTGCTCGTAAGCCAGCTATAAGATCTTCACTCCACAATGTTTTTAGTACAAGGAAAATTTAGTTTATATGACATAGGGATTGGTTTCTTTGTAGGAGGGATTAAGATAATGCCCACCCCAAAACCTGTCTTACATATAGAACCATCAAAATATAATTCCCAAACATCTTCCTGTTTAATTGCAAATATATTCTCATTTGGTAATTCTACTGAGGTAACGCTTGTATTAGAATGAGGACAAGGAGCTTCAACTAAATAATCAGTTAAAGCTTGTCCTTTGATTGACTTTTGAAGGATAAAATTGAGATCAAATTTTGTAAGTAACATCACTGACTTTTCCATACGGTAACATCACCCACTTTGCCATACGGCCAGAGAGATTAGTTTTTGAAAAAAGATATTTTAGAGGATCAAATTTAATAATCACATTGACCTCAACATTCAACAAGTAATGCTGAAGTTTTTGACAATCATAAACCAAATCCAAGCATTGTCTTTCTAATTGAGTATATCATGTTTCATATTCCAATAAGGTCTGAGTAATATAATATCCTGGTCTTTCCTTTCCTTCACTGTCATGCTTAGACAATAATGCACTTATAGCATTGGAAGTAGTAGAAGTATATAGATAAAAGGGTTTATTAAACTGAGTAGGTTGTAAGATAGGAGGATTAGCAAGATATTCCTTAAATTGTTCAAAGGATTTCTTACATTCCTGGTTCCAACAAAATGTGGTGTCTTTTTTGAGTAAAGAAGTAAAAGGAACAGTCCTATCGGCTAGGTTAGAAACAAAGCGACGAATAGATTGTATTTTACCTTGTAAACTGCGTAATTGAGAAATTTTCTTGGGAGGAGGCATGTTAACAATAGCATCAATCTTTTCAGTATCGACCTCTATGCCTCATTTAGAGATTATAAACCCTAGTAATTTTCCAGAATCTACTCCAAAAGCTCATTTCTTAGGATTCAATCTCATATTATAGCTCCTAATTCTTTCAAATATTTGTCTTAAAATGAACACATGATCCTCTCTTTTTATAGATTTTTCCAAGATATCATCCACATAATCTTCCAAAATTTGATGAATGTAATCATGAAAAATCAAAGTCATGGCACCTTGATAAGTTGCTTCCGCATTTCTTAATCCAAAAGGCATCATGACCCAACAAAATGTCCCCCAAGGTGTTATAAATGCAGTTTTAAGTTGATCCTCAATAGGAATAAATATTTGATTAACCCAAAAAACCATCCATAAAAGATAATAAAGCATGACCTATTGTTGAATCCACAATCATGTCAATATTAGGTAGTGGAAAGTCATCTTTTAAGGATGCTTTATTTAATCTCAAAAATTGGTGCACATTTTGATCTTATTTTCCCCCTTAGAAATAGCCACAATATTAGAAATCCATTCAGAATAATCAATAGAATGGATGAACCCAGCACCTAATAGTTTTTCAATTTCAGCTTTTACTAGTAAGGTAATGCCCAGATTCATCTTGCGGATCTTTTGTTTTACAGGTTTAGCATTAGGTTTAAGAACAATATTGTGAGTAACAATCTTAGGATCTATACCTGGCATATCCGAATATGTCCAAGCAAAAATATATTTATATTCAAGCAAGAGGGAAACCAATTGATCATGTTCATCTTGACTCAAACATTTTCCATTTTTTATTGTTTTTTTCTGAATCATGCTCATCTACTTGAGTTTCAATGGTCTCCATTATTAATAAGTTACTTTGTATGGGAAGATCCATTAGCAAAGGAGAAATATCATGTTCATCATGTTCTCCAAAATAGGCTTCATTGTTCAGACAATAGAGTTTTCTTCTTTTATGATGAAACCTAGGTAGATCTTGGTAAGCCCCTAAAAAATTAGTGAGGGCTCCATCCTCAAGAAAGATATCCAAACTAGGTTTTTGATCCATGTCAAGGAGAAGTGGATTAACCAATTTCAAATGTCCACCAAAAATATGATTAACATTAAGAGGAAAAGTGGATGGTTTCCTATAAGGATTGAATCCTAACCCATAATGATAATCACAACATTCATAGTCCAAGGGTACTTGTATACCTTGCTCATATTTACCACAACCTTTTCCATTAAATCCTGATTTCTTGAGTAAATGAGAACTAGAACCATATCTGTTGGCCATATCAGATTGAGTTAAAGGAGCGGCATATGTCACGATGTCATAGCAATCTGGTTTGATTGTCTCAATCATTTCATGACCTGAAGCAAGAACAAAGTTGCTTTTTAATTCCTCAGATAATGGAGAAGGGATAAACACTTGTTTTTCAAATTCACTTTTTTCTCTCATAAATTCTAAATCCAAAACTTTGTATTCCCCTATGAAAGAGGGATTGAAATCTAATGTTCCCCAATCATCTTCCGTTAGAGAAGAAGATGGAATTTCAGCTTGTTTAACTTCAAGTGGTTGCTCTGATTTTTCACTGGGTTGTATAGGCTCTGGAACCTTAGCATATCCCACATTCACGCAAGGATTTGGTGCATCATCCACATGTAATGAGTACATCAGATTGTTATAAATGAACCTCACCTTACAATGAAGAGTAGAAGGAACCGCATGCATAGTATGTAACCAAGGTCTTCCTAGTAAAAGATTGTAATTGAGTGGTCCTAGCATAACATGGATAGGAGTATAGAGAAGAACAGGACCAAATTTGATAGGTAGCATAATAATACCCAAAGTTTCTTTGCAATGTTATCAAATCCATGAATAGAAATATCATCTAGTTGAATAGTTGTAAGATCAGCTTTAATTTCCCTAAGCATATCCATGCTACAAACATTAAGCCCAGATCCATTGTCAATTAGTATTCTACAAATGATACTCTAACTAATAAAGACAGCAACCATAAGAGCATCATATTAATTCTGCACCTCAACAAAGGGTAAATCATTATCAGCAAACACAATAAGAGGTACAGAAGGCATATTATGCATACACTCCAAAAATGAATTTATGTTCTCTTAGTTAGGAGGTGGAGTGGGAAGAGTGGCTAAGGATTTTTGCAACGCCTCATGATATGTAGGAGAAGTTTGAAGTGATTTCCATAAAGAGATCTTAGTAAGAGTAGCGCGTAACTGCTCAACTAAATCATATTCCTTAAAGGAAGAAGGTAACCTAGGTGTTGGAGGAAGCACATGTTGAGAAGGAGGTAAAGTAGTTGGGACAATAGGTTGAGGATTATTTCGGGTGCAATAAGCATGTGAAACATAATCCATACTATCAAAGAAATCCAAAAATCTGTAGGTTTACCCTTAACATTTATTCAAGGACATCCTTTTACCATCATCAAAGGTTTAGGAAATATCATTCTAGGTATCTCAATGTTGCAAATAGAGGGGTATGAAGGTAACCATGCATACACTCTATGGTAAAAGTCAATTGGAGAGGTTGTGGAGGAGGATGAAGTGGGAATGGGATCCATGGAGATCTCATTTGAACCATTTGCACACTCACTTCCATGTACCTCATTAGGGGATCTATCCTTTTGTACAATAAAATCCTCATCAAAGTATTCTAAACAAAATTCATACATGTTGAGCACAAAAATAAAATAACAAGCATGTAAATATTTTTGTGTTTTCTTAAAGAAATTTTAATTTTTTTAATTTATTTTTGACATATAAGAATAAAACATATCAACTTCTATGTTCATGCAAGATCTATTATAAAATGTAAATCTAACATCAACGAAAAAGAAAGAGTTGTCTATCACGGGTTCACCAAAATGTAAGATCTAAAATTTGGATTACATAGGAGGTCTTCTAGATAATAGGAATTTCATATGAAAAGAGACCCTAAGTCCAATTTTAGTCTTATACACTTAATTATTATGATAAGGAATTGAGAATACTTGTAAGGAACTATGGAATGAAATACCTACCTCATATCATAGCAGATCTGAAGAATGTTGTTTTCTGAGGTCTATACTATATTTCTAGAAAATCTGAAGTATGATCTGGAACCAGAACGTAGAGATGAACAAAACCCAGAAATATTTTTCCAATCCGACATTGTCTTATAAAAAAGGTTGACCTTGAACCAGAAATGTCACCCCTAACCCAATAATCTTGACCCTAACCTGTGTTGCATCGACAAAAAATCTATTTTTAGATCCTGATAATTCACTTTAAAGGGTATCCAAATCTGGTCTTAGATCCACTTTCATGTACCTGTAACTCCTAAAAATAGCACCTGCAAATATCTAAAAAGAGGGTTTTGGGGTGGCTATATAGGGTTTTGCCTTAGTCAAACCCCCATTTTGGTGATATCCACCTCCACGAATAGCCAAATATAGAATGTATGTATGTGTGTGTTTTCTCTTTGAGAAGAGTCTTTGAACATGTAATATCAAGATCTAATCTTCTAGATTAATAATCCTAACATAACATGGAAATGAGAAAGAAATGCATAGATTTGAATATTATAAAGAAAGCATACCAAGCCCCCATGGCTAAAGTACTCCTACCAATTTAAAATCCATAATTGCTACCACATGATAATGTCCTTTTGAATGCTTGAATGTTGAGAATGGTAGATCTAATAAAAAGGAGCACCTTCTTACTTTAATGAAGATCTACAATAGCTTGTCCACAAAAATGCTTGAATGTATCAACATGTCCTCATAGATTTATCCTTCTATATCATCATCTTTCTTATTTTCATCATCATTGCATCATGTCATCTCCCGATTTCATTCCATGATCAAATGAAGGCAAAAAAGAGTGTTTATATAGAGATCTCAATATAGGTCTCCTAGGGCAATGCGAGGGAGCCAAATTCAAATTTCACCTTTAATTATGGTCCAATCACAATCACCAACCAAGGAGGGAATGAATTAAATTAGATATCGGAGAAAACACTTCCACATCTGAACTCGGGGACCTACTTTAAGTTTAGAACCCCGATAAGCTTCAGTATTGAAAGCATGGACCAACACCCGACAGAGGTCTATGTCGACCTCACCCTTGACCCAGGTCAAGTTAAAAATCACCCCTAACCTAGGTCAAGGTCAACCTTGACCCTGACCTAGGTCAAGGTCAATTTCAACCCTGACCTAATGTCCTAGGTAGGTCACCTAGTGATATCCGTGAGATTTCCAGGTCAACTGGGGACCTAGGAAGGTGACGGAACATTCCAGAATGCTAGGAAGAAGGCCTAGAGGCCTAGAGAGAGCATTATGAGGTATAGGAGGGCCTACACATAGGTCCTACCTAGAATAATAGAGCCATGGAGAAGGAAACCAAGGAGAATCCATAATATCCTAACCCTAATTTCACCTAATCATGAAGAATCAAACACAAATGTATCCTAAATACAAATCTAATATGCAAGCACACTAAATGAAGGTGCTAAACATACCAAAATGGAAGTGCTTCCAGTTTAAGATGATATAGTTCCTCACTTTAAGATCTTCCTACATAAGCTCTTTCCTTTATAAGCTCTAGTTGAATATTGAATATATGCTATGTGGATTGACAATAATGACAAAATGTTAACAATAGTTCATCATGTTAAAAATTGTGACAATATTGAACACTTCTATCCTACACAAAAAAGTGGAAACACTAAATACTTCTCTCTCATACACACATATATGACTTGTCTTTATTGGGAATAATAAAACTCTCCATCAAGTTGAAATATAATAGGTTGAAATAAATGACAACATTGAACACATATGGCTAACACTAACATCACTAAATTTCCTCATGCAAGTGATTCAAAGCTTATGGATAAACCTTTTTTAGGGATTGGGGTGATGGTGTAGTTACATAAAAATGGTCTAGTATAATCATGAGGCATAATTTTCAATCAAATTTCCATAGGTCCTAATCAAGGATAAACCCTAATCAAGGTGATCAATTCAAGTTAATTTTGATCATAATTGTGTGATTAGATAAATTTAATTGCATTATTCATCAATAATTAAGAACCAATGATCATTCATCAAGGAACATTCATTAAATAATTCTCCTAAGCCATTTAATCAAATTCACACTTAAAAATCCCATTGCTAAGGAATTTAATTAGTTTGATTTAATTAATTGTCCTATTATCCACTCAAATCACAAAAGGAAAAACAATTTGATTTCAACCAATGAGCTTCAATCACATGGATCAATCAATGTCTTAATCTCAACCACTCATTATGGATCAATCTTAACCATTGAATTCAAAATTCAATCCTTTCCGTCCAAGATGAAATCTATAAAATCAACCTCTCATCAAGTCATTTCATATCTAGATAATTTGTATAATGTCATAATGGTAATTGGATTTTTCATATCTAGATCATAAGCTAGATCATTTTCACACCTAGGTTATGGTAAATTGAGTTTATCAATTGCACCCATCTAGCTTCATCACCCATTCTTATCAATTCTATTAAATTTGCATTCATCTCTAAATGCATTTTAATTGAATCTTCCATTTCATGATTTTCTATTCACTGATCAAATATGCATGAATTTGAGAGAACTAACAATTAGATCATAATCTTCATGACTAGGAAGGAATAATTCAATTTCAGTAGTTTGATTTGATTAATTTATTTATACTAACAATTAATGTAATGACTTATTGAAGTGTTGTGTTGCAAGTTATTTGTGGGTACAATATTTACACACATTTTTAGCACCCATGGTGGGGGCCTAAGCCATAATTTTGTCATTTTTGACAAAATTGTGCTTGCAAGTTGCAAATATAGTAGAAGAGCTTCATTTCTAGTTTTAATCTTTTGTTTTCGATAAATCTTCATTCTATTACAGTTATAAAAACTCATTTCTAGTTCCTATTCCTTCATTTCCAAATTTATTTCTTTATTTTTGGAAAGAAGAATTTGTAGTGAAGTTTCATATTTGGAAAATCATTTTTTTTCATTTTGAAGGCTTCTTGCATTTCTATAGAATCTTCCTTCATTTCTGGAGAGTTCTTGAATTTTTGGTGATCTTTTCTATTTTTTTCTAGAGACTTATTGAATCTTTGGTGATATTTACTTCGTCTCTGGTAAACAACCTTGTATTTGGTAATTTTTTCTTCATTTCTTGGGTGAATATGAAGAGAATTAAGTTTTTCAGTCTCAATTTGGATTCTAACATCTAATACATTGATCCTTTTGTGTTATGATCTGATTTAATTGTGCATATTGAATAATTTAACAAGTTTTTGCAAGTCAATTTTCAAAGATCAAATCAAACTCAAAAACTACTAATGGAATTTGTGATGCATGTTTCCTAGTCACCTTTAAGAAAACATCATGTTTTTTATTAGCATGTTTTAATAGGAACCTAGCTTAATTAGAAGGATAATTTGTGATTGATTTGCTGAGTAGTAGGGGATTATGCCCTTGTCTCTTTGAGACAATATGAAACCTTGACCTATTCAATTATTCATTTACAAAGAATCTTTGGTAAATGAACATGTGCTTGACATGCTTGGGAGAAGAATCTATGGTAGGAGAGAATGCTCTTTTCTTTTGAAGACAATAAAAAATCATGACCCCTAGCTGTCATCCATTTTTATTTCATTTTCACCTTGTAGAGAGCCTTTTGTTGAGGGAAAAATCTCACGGGAATGACTCAAGTGGGAACAAGGCAAAGCTATCCTCTTCCAACCCATTATAATCAAATACCTTCTTGAGATTAAAGTCTCAAATGGAAGAGATATCTTATGAATGGTCTCCTTTGGGGTCTATAGGAACTAAATAGCATTTACATTACCATGAGGCCTTGTATGATTCGTAAGATATCTTTGAATGAATGCACTTACTAGACACCCTAGAGTAGTAACTTACCTGGTCCACCTTCGAAAGTTTCATAATATTTGTGTAAGGAGAGGGAAGAATCTCTCCTAAAGAAACCAACCATATCTATCTCCTTGAGTGTTTTAAAGTGTATAATACAACATTGGATTTCTTAATGTGTAGTCTCCTTTGATTGTAATGTGCATAGATCTTACGAGATACCAAGTTGTGGGCAAAGTTTTTGATCACTCAGCAAATTACTTAGGGGTAAGTGTGATTTCTCTTGTCTTCATTTGCGATAAACCAGTGGAAAAAATCTCTACAGTTATAATCACATCCTATAAACATCAAAACATAAAAAAAATTATAATAACAATTTAAATTTTTTTACCACAACTTGGCAGGGTCATAACTTTTCACTCAGTGCTCAAAATTGTTAACCGTTTTCACCATTAGAAAGGTCTCAAAAAATTATACCATCAATTTATAAAATAGATTTCCAAAGGAAACCCAAGTTTAAATATTTATGATATTCTCAACTTGCAAAAATGCTCCAAAGACCTCCAAAAATACAAATTACTAAAACATAGAAAAAACCAAAAAAAATATGAAAATTTTATAGTTTTATTTTTTCTCTATTCCATGCTCATGTACTCCTTGGCACAAAAAAATCAATATCTCATGAGACAAACCTTAACTACATCTTCATCCCAATCCTCTATTCAAGACAATCAAAACAAGCATACCAGGGCTGAAAACAAATTGGCTAGATATTATGATCATAGCAACAAGGAAGAAGAGGAACTTATTGCATCCCTATAAAATCATATCGAATCTTTGAAATCTCAAATTAAATAATTAAAGGAGGAAAATGACACACCATCCAAAGAGTACTCATTAAAATCAAAATTTACTTTTCTATTTGATCATGATCCACACCTATCTTCATCTTCTTCAAACACAGAGGTTAATTCACAACTTCACATAAACCTTATCTCTGATCGAGAACAATCTCACATCAATCTCATCTTTGATCAAGATCAACTTCACATCAATCCTATCTCTAATAAAAAATAATCTCACATCAATCTCATCTTTGATCAAGATCAACTTCACTACTATCCTATCTTTGATCAAGAATATTTTCTACAAATTCATGAAAAGACAATATTTGATTGAACAAAGGAAGAATATTCAACTGGGATTCTTTCCTATCAGCCATGCAAAACCAAAAAATCAGAGCATTATGATCTTGAATCCAACATATCTTCTACAAACATAAGTGAATCTAAATTTCCATTGGATAGAGCATTTAATTCTTTGAAAAAATCTTATGAATCATCTTTGGAAGAACTCATCGAAAAAAATCTCATCACGTTGCCTCAAATTACTTAATGTGGTTTTGTATTCTTGATAAACTATTGTCAATATCATAGAGAGAATAAGCATGAAACTTTAGATTTCATGGAGTTGAAGCATAAAATCCAATATCTTATTGATGATCACATACTTGAAATTTAAAATCCTAAGGATTCATCTAATGAAGAATAAGATACTAATCCCAAGCATAATCAAAATTTTGAGCCTATGTCTAGAAATTCAGGTCCACATGTCACCTCCACTTCTTCCACCATTCCTCCATCACATAAAGCTTCATATCTAGTCACATCATTGTGTGTATATATTTGTGCACCTGTTACCTGCGACACAACACTTCAATAAGTCATTTTGTTAGTGAGAAACAAGGGTTAATGAGAATATTAAAACCCTAACATCAACCTATTTCTTTCTAAATAGGATGAGTGTAGAAAATAACATAACAACCTTTAGATTATGCTAATACCAGTGACATAAACAACCTAGCATGAAAGATTCAAGTTTAAAAAAACTATTTGATTATTTAAGCATGCATATTAGTCTAAAAATGAGCATTATAACCATTCAAGAAAGTAACTATGGAGTGTGCATGAAGCTATGAAGGAATGGGTAGCATGAAAATGCTTTGAGATTCCTTAAAAATCTTGGCATAACAACACTACTATTCAAAAATTGAGGCTTCTTATGAGCTCCAAACCTCTTCAATTTATAGAAGAATGAGAAAAAGAGGGGAGACAAGGTTCATTAATGAAGCCCCTAAGGTCATTAATGAAGTGTAAGAGCCATTAATGCCTTGGGAATTAATGAGGGATGGGAAAGAGGGAATATCCATTAAGGGGACATTAATGAAATTCATTAAGAGGCATAGGAGAGAGTAAGGCTCAACTTGGCAAGTTGGTCCTTAGAGAAGTCAAGCTTGAGAAAGTTGACCTTCTCAAGTGGGTTGAGTCCCTAATCAATTCCTTAATGGAATGTGACATCATTAGGAAGGGGTTTAGAATTAGATTAGGATTAGAAGAAGGTTAGCAAGGGTGAATGGGTTGGGAAAGGTTTGAACCTAGGGTCAAAGTGGTTGAGTTGGGTTAGGTTGGGGGTTTTAGAGGAATATAAATGAAATGAATTAAACTTATTTAATTCATTCAAAAATAGGAAATTTAATTATTTAAACAACTTAATTTATTTTTAATAATTAAAGGACTATAGCCAATTAATTAGATTAATCAAGCTAGGGGATTGGTTATTTTGCAATTGAGCAAATGATTTAGGACTTTATTTAATTCCTAGTAAATTAATCATTTTAGCCATGTATTTGATCGATTATTAATTTTGGCTAAAGCAATTAACTTAGTGATTTTGATCACCTTAGGAAATTAAATTGATTCAAAGAATTATGCCAAGTAGTAAGAGAGTCTTTTGGACATAATTGAGGGTATGATCACACTTAGGGAAAATAGAGTCTATAGTCAAAGAAGACCAAATTAGGGTGGTTACATTTGCCCCTCTTTGAATTGATGTGCAAGTAGCGCATTGATTCAAAAAAAGTTTTTGATTTTGACTTCAGAAAGATTGAGAATTCTGTTCTTGGTTATCGAATGAAATTTTGATGAGATCAGTCTCGCACTTGATCAAACTAAATTGATAGTATTGATTTTGAACTTGATTGTCATCCAAAGATCAATTAAAGATCTTAAAGATATCAACTCTAAACTTGGTTTTCCTCCAAAGATTGATAATACTAATTCCGGACTTGGTTGTCATCCAAAAGTCAGTATGAAGCTACCAGGAGCTTAGTAAGAATCTTTTAAAATGAGTAAACATAATATATCTAGCTTATGAGAACCAAATCTTTCTATCCAATAGTCCTAACTTAGTTAAGAAAATTGTCATGCCCCTAGTTTGTTTGATAACAAAGTTGTTTTTAATGTTGTTTCGAGCAAAAAATTGATTGATAATAGTGTGATCATGCCCCCTCGGGAATGAAATTGAAGGAAAAAGAATGAAATCCCTCTGTTGAAAGAATGTATCACTTGCATGAAACGGTTAGATTAAGAAAGAATGCATTAGAAGAAATGAAGAAACATGGGTGTGTTAAGAGTAAATACATAAGTACCAAGTTAATCACTCTTTAAAAGGTGAGTTTGATTTTGTTCCCAATAGATCAGAGATTTCAGGAAGCATGGGTATGTAAATATCTTGGATTTTAGATGAATTAAAATAGAAAGGAGTTTGAGCTCAAATCCTTATGTTGCTGTTTTTTCAAAAATGCATCATGCAATCTCTAAATGCATCTATATGCAGACTCTTAGGATTGTCACTGATTTGTAGATATTAGAACATTTTTATCATCATTGGGTGCTTTTGGAATGGATACCACCTAATAGTACAACCATTACTAATACCCAATGATATTATGAAAGTATGAATACTATGTTTATTGAAATGTCAGAAATAGACTTAGGCATCAAAGCATAGAAGTCAGGATAACAAAATAGTCACCTTCCTTTTATTATCTCAGAATCTGTGTAAGGTAAGATATTGGACCCACAATGACCTTGAAAATTCATATCCTTGTGTACATTATGCTTTGTATACCTTAGCGAGAATCTAAGTTTAAAAAAAACAAGGAAATTGTTTCAACCTCACCGTATTTTACACATAACAAAGATTGAGATATATGCGGCTATCCAGCCATAGTGGTAGCTCTTACCATAAACATCCAAGTTAGGTGAAATTTATAGGTTCATTTGAACAAATCACCATACACAAAAAACCAAGGAAAAATTATGCCCCCCATCCTTGTGACTCTTTGTCTTTGTGCAGACATCATTGAGTAACTAAGAAGACATAATAAACCATCAATTGTGAATCAAGCAAATAAAATTTATAATTAATTAGATGCCCCTAGTTGAAAACATCATCAGGACATGAAAGAATCATAATCAAAACAATATTAAACTATGTGTTTAAGTAGTACTTGTTCATTCATTTTTCAAACACAGTAAAGATTCATCAATCAGAAAGTTGGAATACAAGCAATATGGCATTCCATGTCTATGCATTGATAGGATAATCCATTCATGTTTTTGATCCAATATAGCCTTGTAAGAACTCTGTTAATGTAAATGTCATGTCAGGATATGTGATGTTTGAAAATACTCCCTTGTTTTGAAAAGTGACATCATTTTACATGTATCAAAATAACATTGTGTTCGTGAGGAAAACCATCCTAGAGCAACCTAGCAAACGCAACCTACCATGCTAGCAAAGATGCCCCCAATGTAGAATGACCTATTCCTAAGACACAAATGCAGACAAATCCCAAGTGAGGATAAGATAGCCAATTAGGAAACAAAGTCAGTGTTTTAGCATAGGTGTAATTGTGAAGGCCTAGTGTTAGCAATGTATTGATAGATGAAGCACAGAACACAAGTGACACCTGATTGCCAGATTTTCACCACTTGGCAAGATCTTTTCTTTCTTTTGCTACCAATATGCCTGTTTTACCAGGGGCTCATCAAGGCACTTCTCTCTTTTTCAAATTTTTTTCAATTTTTATTTTTTGACTATTTTTGGTAGTACCAAGGCGTCTGTTTACTAGGTTTTCACCAAGGATACCCTTTCTTCAAGAATTTTTCCACTGTTTTTGGATTTCCTTCAGGATGAATTTTCTGAATGTTTTTGGTATTTTCTAAAATTTTTTTGTTGTACAGACTCTTCTAGCTGAACATCAAGTGTAGAACCACTTTAAATGTAGAGTGTTGATAGGATCTGGAAGAATGTATCCTTTAGGTGTAGCTAGTTGATAAGCTCTAGTCCCAAAATTAGTAGTAATAACATAAGGTCCCAGTCAATTAGGTTCAAAATTTCCTTTCTGTTCTCTGTTAAGCTGGTTCTTAGGATTCTCTTTTAGGATGATATCTCCCACTTCAAAATTGCATGGATTTACATTTTTATTGTACCCTTTGGACATTCGTGCTTATTACACCTTGAGATGGTCGAATGCCTGTTTTCTATGCTCATCTAGTAGGTCTAAAGAGTTCACCCGATCAATGTGGTTTTTCTCATTAGTAACCAAACCTTATAAAGATATCTAGAAAGATGGTATTTCAACCTCAATAGGTAGTACTGCCTCAACGCCATAGACTAGGGAAAATGGTGTGGCTCCAGCTGGTGTTCTGATGCTTATTCTATAGGCTCATAGTGTCAGATTCAGTTGTAGATGCCAGTCTCTACCAGACTTACTTACAATTTGGTGTAGGATTTTTAGAATATTTTTATTGGATGCCTCAGCCTATCCATTACCTTGAGGGTAATAGAATGAAGAACAATGTTGAGTGATATAAAACTATTCACAAAGGTCATCAATGTCTTGATTTTTAAATTGGCCCCGATTGTCTATTACAATTGAAGAGGGTATTCCATATCTACAAATAATGTAGTTCAGAATGAACATAGCCACATGTTTGCTAGTGGCTTTGATTAGAAAAATAGCCTCAACCCACTTTGTGAAATACTCAGTGGCCGTAATGATGAATTTGTGTCCACTTGAAGAATTAGGATATAGTTGTCCAACCAATTCAAAGGCCCATTACTGAAATGGCCAATGTGTAATAAAAGGTATAAGTTCTCTGGCAGGAGCATGGATGAGATTACCATATGTTTGGCATTTAAGACATGCTTTAGAAAATTGAATAGCATATTTTTCCATGGTAGGCCAGTAATAGCCTACTCTAAGCAGTTTCTTTGCTAGTGAAAAGTCATTCGAATGTGATCCACATACACCTTCGTGAACTTCTTTTAATGTGTGATCAGACTCCTTGAGTTCTAAACATCTAAGAAGTGTACCATCTAGACCTCATTGATATAATTTATTAGTTATGAGGACATAACACGATGTTGTCCTAATCAGGGCTCTCTTCTCATTTTGGGATAGATCATTGGGAATAGTTTGGTTAGTTAGGTAAGCGATGATATTGGCATACCAAGATTGGTCTGGGGTGTTCAAAGAATAAATTATTTAGTATTCAGGAGTATCAAAGGGAGGATAGGATAGTTCTTCCACCAGGAAGTCATTGTAGAATTGATGCTCTTCTAGTTGTAACATGGACGCCAATGTAGCCATAGCATCTGCAGCCTTATTTTCTATTCTGGGTACTTGCCAAAATGTGATGAAGATAAAGTACTTCTTTAAGTCGTCAACCAATTTCTTGTAACATGTCAAATTTTCATCTTTCATCTGGTAGTCTCCATTAACTTGATTAATGATGAGCTGGGAGTTACCATACACGTGTAACTCTATGATCTTCCACTCCATGGTAAGCTTATGACCGTTGACCAGTGCCTCATATTCTGAAATGTTGTTCGTGCATGGGAACATCAATTTGTAAGACTTTGGTATCTTGTAGCCTTGAGGGTTTATGAATAGAACCCCAGCTCCAGAGCCTTGTTGAGTGAATGAACCATTAAAGTACATCTTCCAAGGATATTCAGTTAGGTGCATGATTGTTTCATCATGGAATTCAATTGTTAAAGGTTCATCATCCTAGAGTGGTGAATCACCCAATTGATCAGCAAGGAATTGTCCTTTAATAGCTCTCCTTTCTATGTATTCAATGTCAAACTCACTTAGAATCAGGACCCATTTTTCCAAGTGCCTTGTTAATGTTGTTCTGATTAGGAGATATTTCAGAGGATCTATCTTAGCAATGAGTCTTACTGTATGAGAGATCATGTAGTGTCTCAATTTTTGTGATGTGATGATGACTGCTAAGTATTCTTTTTCAATAATGTTGTAATTGAGCTCATAGGTGACTAGTGTCCTACTAATGTAGTAGATAGCTCTTTCTTTTTTTGTTTCATTCTCTTGTGCTAGAAATATGCCTAGGGATGTAGTTGTAGCTTAAATGTATAGGAGTAAGGGCTTTCCATGAATAGGCACCATAAGAATAGGAGGAGTAGTCAGGTATCCTTTCAATTCCCTAAAGTTTGCTTCACAGTGTTCATCCCATTTGAAGGTAACCCATTTATGTAGTAATTTGGTAAAGGGTTGTGCCCTATTTGCAAGTTGGGACATGAATCTCCTGATGGACTGGAGTCTCCCTTATAGTGTCCTCATTTGATTGATGTTGCATGGAGGAGCCATCTCTAGTATAGCCTTAACCTTAGCGGGGTCTACCTCAATTCCTTTTGTTGAAACGATGAATCCTAGGAGCTTCCCTGATTGGACCCCAAAGGCACATTTCTTTGGGTTGAGCCTGAGTTAGAATTGTTCCATATGATCCAATATCTTTCTTAAGTCATCAATGTGAGTACCTCTTTCTTTGGATTTAGCCAATGTGTCATCCACGTAGTCCTCCATGTTCTTATGCATCATGTTAGGGAATATAGTTGTCATGGCTCTTTGATATGTTGCACTAGAAATTTTTAACCCAAATTGCATGAAATTTTAGCAAAAGGTGCCCCATGTGCATGTAAATGCAATTTTCTCTTGATCCTCAGGGGCCATTTTGATTTGATTATAGCCTGAAAATCCATCCATTAAAGAATACATCTTGTAGCCTGCTATGAGGTCTATGATCATGTCAATGTTAGGTAGAGGGAAGTCATCTTTTGAACATGATTTGTTTAAGTCTCTTAAGTCTGTATGGATCCTGATAGATTTATCAGTTTTAGACACGGGGACCACATTGGAGATCCATACTGCATAGGCAATGACTCTTATAAATCTGGATTTCAACAACTTCTCTAGCTCTCCTTTTACTAATAATGCAACATGAGGATGCATCTTTCTAAGTTTTTGTTTCACGGGCTTGATCCCGGGAGCTATAGCTAAGTGGTGCATGATCAAATTAGGATCTAGCCCTGGCATATCTATATAAGACCATGCAAAATTGATCTTCTTCTCTTTCAGGAATTCTATGAACTGTTTCTTCTCTTCTTCAGACAAAGATTGTGCAAGGTGGACTATTTGAGGATTTTCAACGGTACCCAAATTTACTGGCTATGTTGGTTCAATTAATAGTACTGAAGACCTTTCCTAAAAGTGTTTAGGGAGGATATCAAGAGTCTCATCCTTTGGTGCCTCTGAGATGTTTTCACCATCAGATGCATCTTTTCTCTTTACTATTTTGGGATCTGATACTACCACAAAGTGGTTTTCATCATCAGTCCTCTCTTTCTTTTTATTTTTTAGTTTTTGACTGATAAACCTGATATCCTCCTGTGACATATTCTCGCTCCTTACATTGGTGGAAGAAGGGTGAGGTTCACAAGAATTTAGATAACAAGCTAGAGTATAGTCATTAGCAAAGTCGAGGATAGGGGTGGGATCTATTTCAGTCCAATAAATTAGGTCTAGAAGTATCAATGATAGGGAGTCAGACTCTGGGAAGGTGAGCATCATGTTAGCATCAAGACTATTAACCGACATGACATGACATGTTTTGTTAAGTTAATTTCTTCAATGTTAAGATCAATATGAGTGAGATCATCATTAAAATGGTCATTTTTAGTTATATGTAGACCAAATTCTAATGACTCATCGGTAGAAATTTCACCATCATCTCTCCATAAAAGGAGGCTTCTTGCTTGTAGTCTCTTAAATTCTTCTAGACTTATGTAATCACCAGTTTCTTCATCAATGATTGGGGGATGGAACTCTTCTTCTGCTTTGGGATTATCAGTGTCATTGGGAGTAGTGTTAGGCTATTTATGAGGAGTTGAGGGTGTCTCAAACATGTGAATTGTATCTATTCCAATATCTTCAGTGGTGAAAGATATCTCATCCCATTCATAATCATGAGAGTCGGTGACCTCATCATCAGATCTGTTTAAGTATTCATCAATGGTTATTTGATGTACCTAGTTAGCTACCTGTGGATCAAAGTGGGGTAGATCAAGGATATGTGAAACCATGACCAATTTACCCCAGTTAGGATGTAGATCTTGTTGTCAGAGTATGTCTTGAGTAACTATTTCTATCAATGGTATCTCTACACCAACCATTGTTGTGTCTCCTACCTCTTGAATGGGAGATTGTGCTAACAAAGGGGTCTGAAGATCTTGTGGTACCTCAAAGCTGGGTACATAGCATTCTCCTTGGTAGTCAGGATCCTTTGTGCCAACATGTAATAATCTTTCATAGGACCACTACTCTAGTTTGTCTGTTTCATCACTCCCTTTATCTGAGTTTGGACTTCCTTTTGAAGTGGGCTTATCAGTTTTAGTATTAAAACCTAGTCCTATTATGTCTTTGTTATTCTAGAACTCCATGGATATAGGCTCAATAAGCCCTCATCCTATGTCATTTAGAGGTCCCTGTCCTTTGTATCTCATTTGTTTTAGGAAATCATGTCCCTTGCCATACTACTCCGGGGATATCTCTATATGTTTGACCTCAACCTCCACCGATTCTCCTTTGTAAAGCCAGTCCAAGACTGCCTATTCTTCTGTGTTATCTAAAGAAGATGTGGATGCCTTTACCATGCCATTCACTTTATGTACTTTTGGCTCCTTGGATGTTGTAGGTGTGAATTTCGAGGAAGGTTTTCCATAGGATCTTGGTGACACTGGAAGTTCTGTCAGTGATGGAGTCAGGTCCAGCTTGTACTCTCCCATACCTATTTCTTTAAGTTTTAGGTTTTTGCCAAAACTCTTCATAACCATGTCTTTGGTAGTTTCAGGAGAAATTGCATCCATATCCTCCTTGTTATGTGGGATCATACTACCTGCTTTGATATTATTACAAGTATAGTTAGCATCTATAGGAATTGTTACTTCTACCCCATTATGTGGGAACTTTATGCACTGGTGGTAAGTAGATGGCACAGCTTGCATTTTGTGAATCCATGGTCTCCCTAACAGGATATTGTAGGCCAAAGGTAGATCCAGAACTTGACATATGATGTTCCTCTCAATTGGTCCATCTCTGATAGGTAGAACAATAAAACCTTTACAGGATATTTTTTCCTCATCATAAGCTTTGATAGTTATTTTTCTTCTAGAGTCAATTGTCTATTTTAAGAGACCCAGTTTCTTGATTAGATCAAGTGTACAGATATTAAATCTTGCGCCTCCATCTATCAACACACATCTAATGTGGGATTTATGAATAAGGACTTCAATATGGAGGGGTTGATTATGTGGATGTGTCAATGATTTATCATCTTCTTTAGAAAAGGAGAGGTAATTTGGCACTGAGATGTGATTGAACATCACTTGGACTTTGTCTATATCAATATCCTTTGGGGTGTTAGCAGCATGTAGAGCCTGTTCTAGGATTCCCCTATGTACTGTGGATATTTTCAGCAACTCAAAAATGGAAATTTTGGTAGGGGTTAATTGCAATTGATCTACCAAGTCATATTTTTCTCCAAGAATAGTAACCACATGTTTTTCTGCTAATTTAGGAATAGTAATGATAGGAACCTTAGATGTCAATGCCGGTTTTGGGGGTCCTTTGATCATGACCTGTGCTTGGCTTCATGTCACTGCATTTGAGTGGAATGAAACACCTTTGATTATGACCACATTGATTGAATCAGTCTTAATGTCTAGCATATTGTTCACATTGTCATTATTTGAATAGGTGTAGTTCACTTTATTACTCTTCCCTTTAGATTTTTCTCCTTTGTCATAATTAGGGAAGGGTTTATTCAATGTTGTATGATCCTCATTGGTAGTGTGTCCATCCAATTTGATCTTACTGCCTTTGATGAGGTCTTGAATGACATGTTTAAGCTTAAGGAAATTATTATTCTTGTGTCCTTTGTTTTTGTGGAAGACACAATAGGAATTATCATCCCACCACCTGGGTTTGACCATTGGATCCCACAGTTTGGAATCTGGGATTGTCAGAACTTTTTTATCCAACTATGTCTTCAAAAAAGTCTCGAGAGGCTCTCCCAAAGGAGTGAATGTTCTTTGAGCTTTTGTAGTCCATGTCCAACCCTTGCTATTATCATTGTTTACTTTGGGTATGTGGATCTTGATCTTGGCGTCTTTGCTTGCCTACATACTATTGGTTATATTGAACACCTCAGGTTTAGGTTTAATGTTAGAGGGATCAACTACTCCATCATTAACAACATTCTTGTTTTGCTTACAGCATTTAGGCTTGGAGTCAGAGTTGTTGGTTTTGTTTTCATTTTGAAGGGTGATCTCCCCCCTTTTGACCATGACTTCCTCAATATAGAGGGAATTCTTAATCATTCTATCAAATCTTGGTGAGTCTTGCATTTGTAATGCGTAGTTCAATTTAGGCACTAGGTTATTAACAAAGATCACTATCTTCTCTGATTCAGGAATGGCCCTTGAATATTGTGCAAAGATCTTCCTCCATCTTTGTAGGAAGTGTATAAATGATTCACCAGTCTTCTATTTGGTATTACATAGGTCCATCATGGTCACATCATGTTGTATGTTATAGGATTAATGCTAGATAAAGCATTGAATCAGCTCCTCAAATGTTTTGACCTTAGGGTTCTTTTTTGGAACCACTCCATGGCATTACCTCCTAGACTTCCTGGAAATAGTTGCATGAGGTATGTAGGTTCATGCACATATTCTATGCTCAGAGCACAAAATTCCCTCACATGATCATGTGGATTAGTTTCTCCAGTGTACTCGTCATACTTCAGTCTTGCCACATTGGGAGGAAATGGGACCATAGTGATACTTTTTTCAAAAGGAAATGGACAAATGGCATCCAAATAGTATTTTGTTTTGGGTTTCTCTTTCTCCTATTTGAGCTTTGCAAGCTCTATTTTCATCAAAGTGAGTTGTTTGGTGAGAATGGATATACGAGTTGGTACCTCCTTTTCCTTGAGATTTTCCACATCATAATCCTTAGGTAATTTGACACCTGTGGACGCTAGATGGAGGAAGTATTTCTCTTTATCTTCATCAATAATTTTCTCCATTATTTTAGGAAATCTCTTGCTCTGTTTGAGTTTTTCATATTCTTCTTCACTGATTTTATTCTCCCTACCAAACTCAAATAAAGGACGGCTGAACTTGGGTTCTTCTTCCTCATAGGTATCTTCAGGATTTTGGTGTTTGCCATTGTCATATTCCTCAAAAGCCTCACCCCATCTGCGAGTGTCGCTATCCATTTGTGGGGAATCTAGATTGAGTAGGGAACTACAAGATGTTTCCCCTTGAAAGTGTGGTGTTTTAGGAGGCACTTTCAATCCTTTAGATGTGTACTTGTTGCATCTTGTGTTAACCATGAATTTGTTTCTCAACTTTGTCAATGTTTTCCAATAGGGAAAGTGAGAGTTTCAAACCGTTTGAGTGGGTGTGTCTAGGTAAGAGTAATTATTTGTTGTTGGTGGATGTAAATGATTCTAGTGTTAGAGGGTTAGATTTCCCTAATAGTGAGTTGGAAACCAATTTGATGGTAGAAAGCGGGTAGACCACATGTATTGAACTGATTGTGAAAGACTGACTAAGCATGCAAGGTAGACATTTGAAAAAGTTTTGAAAATTCAACAGGGAGACCAGAAAAGACAACAGGAACCAGCTAAAGAGCCAAAATCATATCCAAATCAACTAAGCTTTCTGAGAAGTAGATCTGTAAGTGCCCACTGTCCTAGATGCGATCCTCCAGATGCGACCCTGGAAACCCTAGATGTGAACTTCTGATGCCCTAGATGCAGATTTTTAATACCAGACATGAACCAGGATCCTAAATGTGACCTAATGTTGACCAAATGCTACTCAGGAAACTAGATATGGACTAGGAAATCTAGGATACGAGCTTATGATGGATTGTTAATTTTTGATTGATTTATGGAAAGTACATTTTTGAAGTGTGTGAATTTTTTTGTTTTCAGATTGTGTTAAGAGGTGTCATAATGTGTGAAAAACACTTGTACTCCAGGTTTGAAATTTGTCAATTGTTTTAAGGATCTTATCTTTTTAATGGCTTTTTAAACATATCAAACAATGTTGCGTTGTTAGGGAGGTGAAATAGACACACATTTTGTTCCTATTCTCTAGGTAGAGGATGAAAATATTTTCTCGTTGACTTAGGCACACACTCAAATGCTAATCAAAATATAGCCATCACCAAGCACACAATGGCTCTAGTCATGATGTTGTATTAGCCAACTCCAAATGCAAGTGAGGGTATGATATGATGAGTGCCTTGGGGCAATTAATTTTTGCCTTGCACAAATATTATGACCCTTCAAGGGATGAATCAAGAATTCTTTCAGTTCAAGTGTTGTCTATTATTGGGTAATCCATTCGAAATCGTCCCCCATAGAATTACACAAGGAAAAATTGAGGCATATAGCCCTATGAGTACCTAAATATATGTAGTCTTGCAAGAAAGATTCACGCGGCTCCATTCTACATATACCCAAGCATGTTCAAGGAATGATGTCAAAATTCCATGAACAAAACTGGCTCCATCTTCCAAGGCTTTGGCCTACGAGGAAGCAACTATTTATAGTGAGTTGGAAGGGTTGGCATAAAACCTGTCCTCACTGGGGTCATTCCTGGGAGATTTTATCCTCAACCGGAAGGCCCTCTACTATTAAATATGCGTACAAAGGATTGGCGAGCTTTGGATGTCTGGATTTCTGATTCTTCCAAAGAAGAGCATGCTCTCCTAATCTAAGTCATTTTCTCCCAAAACAAAGTCAAGAAAAATGGTTCTTTCCCTCAATCAATGTTGTGCCTAATTTAGATGTTCCTATTTAATGAAAACATGATTCTTGAAAATAAAGTTTGCCTTGTTCAATTAACTGCAATATTTAATGAGTTTGCTTGTTCAATTTCTATGTCCCAAAAAAAGAAATTATACAATTGAGCTTGTTCATTTATCCTACAATATTTAAATGCTTTGTGTTTGTCCAATTACTGATTCCCAAATTGAATTAAGCGATGTGATTGCTTGTTCATTTACCCCCAATTCTCATCATAAATGAAAAAACAATGTTCGACTTTCTGATTTTCCTCAAGAGGAAAAGAGCATATTATCTGGTTGTTTTAGCAAGTGTGAAGAAAAGGTCTTTAAGTTTTGAAAAACTTTGAAAGGGGTTAGTATTTAAAAACAACTTGAAAAATCTTGCAATCACACATGTTAGTAACATCTTTTGAGCCTTGAATATAACCTGCAATCACTTGTTAAACTGTTCAAGATGTCAAGAAACACAACTTGTTAAGCGTTAGAATTAAGTAAATGAAGACCACAATAATGTTAACTAGATGTGAGCCAGGAATTCCAGTATGCAAGGCAGGAAACTAGATGCAAACTTATGCTACTAGATACAAACTTCTAGTGACCATATATGAGCTAGAATCAAATTTGATCTAGGAAATCCTAGATACGAGCCTAGAAAACCATGATATAGACCAGGAAGTCACAGTGTGAGAAAATCCACCAGATACGAGCTTTTACAACTAGATACGGACCTAGACCTGAAAACTGGGATGACAAATTAAGGAAAAATTATTAAAAAATGGGACTAATTTGGAAATCTAGCCCCACGGTGGGTGCCAGAAATGGTTGTGTATATTTGTGCACCTGTTACCTGCGACACAACACTTCAATAAGACATTCTGTTAGTGAGAAACAAGGGTTAATGAGCATATTAAAACCCTAACATTGACCTATTTCTTTCTAACTAGGATGAGTGTAGCAAATAGCATAAAAACCCTCAGATTATGCTAATACCAGTGACATAAACAACCTAGCATGAAAGATTCAAGTTTAAAACAACTTTTTGATTATTTAAGCATGCATATTAGTCTAAAAATGAGCATTATAACCATGCAAGAAAGTAACTATGGAGTGTGCATGAAGCTATGAAGGAATGGGCAACATGAAAATGCTTTGAGATTCCTTCAAAATCTTGGCATAACAACACTACTATTCAAAAATTGAGGCTTCTTATGAGCTCCAAACCTCTTCAATTTTTAGAAGAATGAGAGAGAAAGAGGGGATACAAGGTTCATTAATGGAGCCCCTAAGGTCATTAATGAAGTGTAAGAGTCATTAATTCCTTGGGCATTAATGAGGGATGGGAAAGAGGGAATATCCATTAAGGGGCCATTAATGAAATTCTTTAAGAGGCATGGGAGACAGTAAGGCTCAACTTGGCAAGTTGGTCCTTAGAGAAGTCAAGCTTGAGAAAGTTGACCTTCTCAAGTGGGTTGAGTCCCTAATCACTTCCTTAATGGAATGTTACATCATTAGGAAGGGGTTTAGAGCTAGCTTAGGATTAGAAGAAGGTTAGCAAGGGTGAATGGATTGGGAAAGGTTTGAACCTAGGGTCAAAGTGGTTGAGTTGGGTTAGGTTGGGGGGTTTAGAGGAATATAAATGAAATGAATTAAACTTATTTAATTCATTCAAAAATAGGAAATTTAATTGTTTAAACAACTTAATTTATTTTTAATAATTAAAGGACTATAGCCAATTAATTAGATTAATCAAGCTAGGGGATTGGTTCTTTTTCAAGTGAGCAAATGATTTAGGACTTTATTTAATTCCTAGTAAATTAATCATTTTAGCCATGTATTTGATCGGTTATAAATTTTAGCTAAAGCAATTAACTTAGTGATTTTGATCACCTTAGGAAATTAAATTGATTCAAAGAATTATGCCAAGAAGTAACAAAGTTTTTTGGACATAATTGAGGGTATGATCACACTTAGGGAAAATAGGGTCTATAGTTGAAGCAGACCAAATTAGGGTGGTTACAATCATCTCCATTAAAGAATTATCCTAATGATGATACTTTTTATGTTGACTATGTCTACCCTCAAGGGATACCTCTAAAATGAATCCAAACTAATCTATATCTTTCTACAAGTCTTTTCTATTCTCCAAAAGTCAAGGATCCTAAGCTTTCATATTTTTCAATTCCTTTTATGCCTATTTAAAATGATGTCACATCATCCCTCCAATAATATTCCATGCATATAAAAACTCCTACCTTGTCCTTAGCAATGGCTCCATGTTAATAAGATAATCCAAATTGTTAATAAACAATTTTAGTAAAGATAAAGATCAAGACACTATCCATTCCTATCAAAACTTTGACCAAGGTCTAGATGAACTATAATTCATTGAATGTTTGAAGATGATAAGTTGATGATCACCAAGCTGCAAAAAGGAAATACAAGACATTAAATCAATTAATGTACTATATTTTCATTGATGTCAACTTAATATGTTATGATTTCTCATATACATATTGTCATAGACTTCAAGAAACCAAAGAGATAAATTTTATGTTATCGGTAAAAAATAAAAATTTAGTGTACACCGAGTGACAATAAACACCGACGGATAGAGAACCCTGAGAAGTCACAGTGTATACAAAACACCAAAACATCAAGAATAACTAAGGTGGTCACCAAGCAGAACTAAAGTTGAAGCTTGAGGACAACTGGAGTCAATGACTGATCAAACTAAGAGTTGATGACCAAAATTAACTGGAGTTAGAAAATGAAAAAACACTTAGCTGGAAGGAGCTATATTTAGAGTTAAATAATTGATTTCTTTATTTCCATCAACCTGTTGAACTAAGGATAAGAGGAATATTTAAAGCTATTTTTATTCACAGCTGTCAAGGATAAATCTATGGAATAAAATTAAAACAAAGCTTTAAATATTAAAGCAATGCATGTGAAGATTTGCAGATCAAGAAACAATCTACGTCAAGAACAAGAAAGACAAGGAGATTGAATGGTGAAATCATGTCTATATAAAGAGACAAGTAATTCATTATGAAAATAGGAATGCTCAATATAATTCTGGTGAAGATAGAAGTCTTCATGTAGATCTGATCATATAGGTTGAAGAACAAAGCCAAAGAAATTCTGCAGACACCGAGCAACAAAAGCAAGAGAATTCACCAAGCATAAAGAAACAAATAGGGGAGAAAAGGAATTGAAGAGCATATTGATCAGAGAGGTATTTTGTGGACTAAAAATAGATCTAAAAATCTACAAGTTAAAGTTGTATTATTCAACAGATCATTTACTATTTCAGTTTAACCATTGATTCAGAAAATATCTTAACCGAGTGGGATTTAACCATCCTTATTGTATTGAGATACTCAAGAGTATCAAAAGGTTTTCATGTTGAAAACATAGTGAATGCTAGGTCAAATGATAAATTGTTAGCTTTGAATCCTCTAACAAGATCATACTTAAGAGTGTGTTTGTAACCTTTAACAGGGTTGGCTCTTCACTAAGCTCACTTTAGAAGAGTGAAAATTTTGGGTCACCAGTCCCAAGTGATTTTTCCCTTAACATGGTTTCCACACTAAAATACAAGTGTCAAATCTGTATATGGTTCATTTCTTTGATTTTTTTCTTTACACATTACTAAAATTAGATTGGTTGGTAAACACTAAGTTTAGTTGCTGCTATTTGGTAAAGCATAGAAAAAGATAAAGAGTTCATTCACTGAGTAGTATATATTTGCTATAATTACAAAAGGCATACATCTTGATGGACTGAAAGATAAATAGAGGATATTATATATGTGATATAAGTTTTGGTTGGATTATTGGATTAAATATTGAGCCCATTGATTCACCCCCACCTCTCAGTTATTCTAACAATTGGTATCAGATCTTTGGTGCTTGGAAGAGAGTATAAAGAATCAAGCTAAAGATCACAAGATGAGTAAAAGGGATGTGCCTAAGTTTAACAAGGACAAGTTTTCATCATGGCACTACAACATTTGGGTCAAATTTTGACCCCAAATTGCGATGACACCACCATTTCTATGTATTTTTGTGTTTTTTTTTTCAAGTGCCCCCGACACTGTCATAATAGCAACAATAAAGTTGTAATTGTGACACTTGCATGATTATAAAAAAAAATAAGAAAGGCTCATTTCTAATTTAGCGTCATCGCATATCATCATGCGTGAAGAGGGCATACTATGGAAGTTGATTGACATCTTGGTATATGGTAGCCATGGCTTGAGGTAGGCATTCGAGCTTTTGTCTTCTCATTAACTCAATTTCATTTTGATGGCATTTGTTGATTTAATGGCACAATATGAATGCTAATACTGTAGTTGTTTACATCTTTGCATTTGGAATGCTTGATGACCCATGAGCTTTGAGAGCTAGGGCATTGTTTCTATTACCTTCAAGCTGGCATTGTGTGAAGTGTTTGATCTCTCTTTATTTGTTTTGTTGTTGATATTCACTATGTGGTACTCCCCGTTTATGATCATCTCATGAGGAAATGTCTTGATGGCTCACGGATTGCAGGCTAGGGCATCATGCATTGTTTATTAGCTCACTATTTAATACTGGCATTGTTTACATCTTTACATATGGAATTCTTGATGACCCGCAAGCTTTGAGATCTAGGGCATCATTTCTATTACCTTCAAGGCATTGTGTGAAGTGTTTGATCTCTCTTTATTTGTTTTTCTATTGATATTCACTATGTGGTACTCCATATTTATGATCATTTCATGAGGAAATATCTTGATGTCTTGCAGGCTGCAAGCTAGGGCATCATGCATTGTTTATGAGCTCACTCTTTAGTACTGACCTTCGTTTACATTTTTGCGTTTGGAATGCTTGATGACCCGTGAGATTTGAGAGCTAGGGCATCATTGATATTACCTTCAAGGCATTGTGTGAAGTGTTTGATCTCTGTTTATTTGTTTTGCTGTTGATATTCACTATGTGGTACTCCCCATTTTTCTTTTAGAAGTGTATGGCTTGACTATGCACATGTATAATTATAGATGCGAATCAGTAGCAATAGGATGTCATTCATTGCTTATATATTTTTGATCTAACCCCCATCTCTCTTTTATTTATAGGTTCTAGATCACACAGGGGCACACTGGATTTATAGCCTGGACAAAAATTCATCACATCAAGCAATGTCTAGTACCCATATTGTTTATGTTCATACTCATAAAATATATGTACAGTTATAAAATTTCATGCCTTGAAATTTTATAACATAGTTCCTTAGCATAGCTATCAAAATAGAATGGCAATGGTGATTCAATGTATCTACAACCTCAACAGCATGGCACCATTGATCCAATAACAACAAATACATTACAAATGCCAAGCTAGTCATGGTCTCAATGAAATAAATAGTGTATATATAAAAAAAATATGGTGCACAACAATAACAAGCATGTAATGACAACAATAACATCATATATGTATATGTATATGTATATGTATATATGTATATGTATGTATGTATATGTATGTATGTATATATGTATATGTATAAAAAAAAAAGATCTCATAACAGGGTCATGTGGTGCTCAAACAGTGAGCTCATAAACAATGCATGATGCCCTAGCTTGCAGCCCACGAGCCATCAAGACATTTCCTTATGAAATGATCATAAAAAAGGAGTACCACATAGTGAATATCAACAACAAAACAAATAAAGAGAGATCAAACACTGCATGCTATCAAAATAGAATGGCAGTGGTGATTCAATGCATCTACAACCTCAACAACATGGAAACATTGATCCAATAATAGAAAATACATTACAAATTCCAAGCTAGTCACGGTCTCAATGAAATAAATAGTGTATATATAAAAATATATATTGTGCACAATAGCAGCAAGCATGCAATGACAATAATAACATCATACATATATATGTATATATGTATATTTATATGTATATATGTATATATATATGTATGTATATATATGTATGTATATATGTATATGTATATAAAAAAATGAGCTCATAATAGGGTCATGTGGTGCTCAAACAATGAGCTCATAAACAATGCATGATGCCCTAGCTTGCAGCCCATGAGCTATCAAGACATTTCCTCATGAAATGATCATAAATGGGGAGTACCACATAGTGAATATCAATAGCAAAACAAATAAAGAGAGATCAAACATTGCATGCTATCAAAATAGAATGGCGGTAGTGATTCAATGCATCTACAACCTCAACAGAATGGCACCATTGATAGAATAACAACAAATATATTACAAATGCCAAGCTAGCTAGTCACGGTCTCAATGAAATAAACAGTGTATATATAAAAAAATATATATGGTGCACAATAGCAGCAAGCATGCAATGACAACAATAACATCATACATATATATGTATATATGTATATGTATATGTATATGTATATGTATATATGTATATATGTATATATGTATATACATATGTGTATATATCTATGTATGTATATAACAAACAAAGCTCATAACAGGGTCATGTGGTGCTCAAATAGTGAGCTCATAAACAATGCATGATGTCATAGCTTGTAGCCCGTGAGCCATCAAGACATTTCCTCATGAAATGATCAGAAAAGGGGAGTACCACATAGTGAATATCAATAGAAAAACAAATAAAGAGAGATCAAACACTGCATGCTATCAAAATAGAATGGTAGTGGTGATTCAATGCATCTACAACCTCAAAAACATGTCTCCATTGATCCATAACAACAAATACATTACAAATTCCAAGCTAGTCACGGTCTCAATGAGATAAAAAATGTATATATAAAACAATATATGGTGTACAATAGCAGCAAACATGTAATGACAGCAATAACATCATACATATATATGCATATATGTATATATATATATATATATATGTATATGTATATATGTATATACATATATGTATATATATGTATGTATATATGTGTATATATATAATAAACATAGCTCATAACAGGGTCATGTGGTGCTCAAATAGTGAGCTCAAAAACAATGCATGATGCTCTAGCTTACAGCCCATGAGCCATCAAGACATTTCCTCAAGAAATGATCATAAACAGGGAGTACCACATAGTGAATATCAACAACAAAACAAATAAAGAGAAATCAAACACTGCATGCTATCAAAATAGAATGGAAATGGTGATTCAATACATCTACAACCTCAACAACATGGAAACATTGATTCAATAAGAGAAAATATATTACAAAT
>MU223592.1:1621419-1666520 GCA_018584345.1 Thuja plicata
TAATCACATATAAATTATATATATACACATACATATATGTGTGCACCCATATATATATATATCTATATATATTTATATTGATACATGCCAAATACCAAATACTATAATCTATATGATTATGAAGCAACATATCACAACATCATTATTACATGTTTATAATTACTATAGGATATAACACCGAGGTAGAATAAAATCACATGCCTCAAAATAAATCTAATCACCTAAAGAGGCTATAATAATCAACTAAGAAATATATCAAGGTAACCACAAGATCAAACAAGATCAACCAAAGTCAACAAGGAAAGTCAAGCCAAACTCCTGACCAAGTATGAAGCTCTGAAACACAACATAGAAAGATTAACTATGAATAATGCCATGAAGGAGAAATAAATAAAATGAGTAAACAAATCACACAACCAAATGAATGCAAGTGACCACAAGGCACCAATTACAACAATGCCCAACCGGGTGTGCTGGATCTGGGTTTTTCACCCAAAAATTGACTGACAAAGAAGGAACCCTAACATTCCCAAATTGGAATGATGACAAAGGAAGACTCATGCAAGGGCCTTAGTAATATCTCCAAAACAAAAACCATCAAGGATTTGAGGGCACGCTCAGACCTATGAAGTTAGGTGAAGTCGATGCCCAGTACCTGCAAGCCTATAGCACAGAGAAGAAATACATGTGCATAGATATACATATAAGAAGACATTATAGATAGATGACCAGGATCAATACATCGTGTGGACCTCAACTATGTGAGTAACTATGACTTCATCCTGAATCATGCAAACACATCATTTATATATACACACACACCAAGCATGTAGCATCACCCTAGTGAAGGTTAAAATCTTGAGCATTGGGTTAGTATCTAATCAATACTAATAATAAATCAACCTAATCATGAGACATATCCCAAATCATCAAGTGACATACAAGATTCATAAAAATTAACCTTAACAGAAGAAAATATAAATAATCACTTATATTTATCCATATATAACATCCTAACTATATTCATAAAGGTCTTGAAGCTCCTCAATACATACACAGAGATAAATACATACAAAAACTATACCTTTAGATAGTATGTCTGATATTAGAATCCTCGGGTACTGGTTTATGAAATCATTATAAACAAACTATAGGAATAGATCAAACAAGTATCATAAACAACTTAAGTTGTAAGAAAACATCGAAAGATATTACTTCATTCAAAAACACAAAACTTATATTAGGGTTAGAGGGGTATTACACATGGTATCATATTTTGATTTCATTACTAGATCAGATTTCCTTTCATCCCTTTCTTCAAGTATATTAAAAGGTATCTTCACTTCATTTATGAATTTAACAAAAAAATTTCTTAAAAGGTGGCAATCACAAGATAAAGAGTTAAAGGATAAACTCATTGAAGTATACTAGGGACAACTAAATGACCCGAATAGAACACAACCCTTAATACGAGCAGCCCCCCTATGTTCCTATTAATGGGTGGGAGAATCTTAAAAAGGATTCCCTTGAGAGACGTGCAAGACATGATGGACAAATAGTATCACCCAAGGAAAGAAGGTATGTGATAATATTAATAATGAAATTATGTACAATTTACTCTTTGTACTTATGTGATCTAACATATTTCAAACATCACATAGGTTGCATGACACATCAAAGGAAACAAAAGAAAGAAAACAAAAGCATGGACAACACAAGCTCAGCTCGGGTGGATATTCAAAACTTGTTGCACGAATTGTAAGTAATAGTAAATACGAAACTGTATGAAAATATTTATAAATTGTAATCAATTTACTTTTGATGAAATTCACTACGTACAATAAAAATGTAGGCCTTGGAGTTCAAAAAAAAGTTTTCAGAAGAGGACAAGAAAGTAGGCTACAAACAAGGCTATATAGTTGTTGCTGAACGATTCCGATCAAAGAGTGTGCAATGTTCTTCTAGTGGATCTGTCGAACAGGTAAATAAGCCAATTGATTTTTATTTCAAGTTGAATACTTTACCAATTACTCTATTTGATGTTAAGTTCCAACATAAAGTGAATATATTTGTTCTAAGTAAGGAAAAAATGATTATATATTTGTTTAAAACTTTAAATTGATTATATTTATATGTATTAAATTGAATGATTAACATTTCTCAGTATTTGTCTTGTATTTATATGTATATATTGTTGATAAATGCACTAATTATTTACATTAGAATGCAATTTACTGATCCTGAAACACCATCCGAGCACATCGACAAAGGTGTCGATTCAGATGTGCATTGTAGAACTCAAGGTATACATTTTCTATTCAAATTTTGATTATTGATTCATTAATAAAAGTAAACATTTTAAATTGAATTTGGTTTTAGACACCTAAAAATGGTTTGAGCCTGTTGGTCTACGTGTTTTAACATTTTTAACATCATAATCTAAATGTTGTTTTGCGACCTAATTATTCCTCTATGTTGCGCATATGATCTTTATTGTATGGCGACATTGTGTCTTTCATCAATGATTGAATATTGCAAAATTGTTCAATTATTTACTAACAATTCTACTTTCTCTATCAAATCGATCATTTTCCAAAATCATTTCTGATCAACCATAAACCAATCCCATTCGATCCTAAACCAATCCTATTTAATCCTAAACCATTCCAAACCTTCCTAAATTGATTCAAACCTATCCTATTCTATTCCTAATCACTTGCAGAATTGTTTGGACTCATTCCAGCCATTCTGGGGCATTGTCCAAGATCACCGATGCCTAATTAACCCAATTTGGAACCAATCGATCAAAACCCTATTTCAATTCGATCAATCTTTTCATCATTTCAGGAGCATTTTACAAGATCATCTATTCTTCGTATCCCCTTAATTAGCCATTTGATAACATTGTCAAAGATCATTGGTGTTATCACTATCAATCTATCAATATCAATCTAATAGTGTTGTTCATTGTTGTCAATACTATTTGTGATTATCATTTTGGAAACATTGTCAAAGATCATCGATGTTTCCCCATTTCAATTTCAATCTTACGATGCCATCAAAGTTCATTGGAACTTTTCAATCATTTCCAATCATCATTACGTTGGCACATTGTCAAATATCATCGATGCCTTGTGATTTCCTAAACTATTCTGGAACCCTCGAAATTGATCCTAAATACTATCAATATTATCAAAATCATTTCTTTGACATCAACACCTTCAATTCAACCTATAATCCACTAATTTCCCCCTTTGGATGAATAACCCATAGTTTATCCTGAGTCCTAATTCAATAAATAAATAAACTTTATTTATTCCCCTTTCCCTAAGTCTCCAACAATTAATTAATTGGCTAATTTCAATTTATGAGATTTGTAATAATTTCATAAATCTAATTTGATTTTGAAGAATATTTGAGAATATTGGATTATTGATTCACTTAATGATTCCTAATCTCACCTAAATATCATATCCTTTAATTGAGGATTTTCATCCCTATTAAGGTGCTTCACAAATATTTTCAATATCTCCTCATTTGATCTCCCCCATATTGTGCTTCCTAGCATCCTACCAACCAAAATCTACATTTCTACATTGATTTTGTGCAATATCACATAATTGTCTCTCATTTTCTATAAAATGGGATGCATTTCATTCTTTCAAGGTTGAACCACAAGATTTTTGAGAGCCTCAAGAAACATAAATCTTCTAGTACTCTCATTAGCAAACTTGGCTTCTTGTGCAAAGTGTGTGTGCAAAGAGAAACATCAATCCCATTATGGATAAGAAAGAAGGGCATTAGAACTACATTTGAAGGGAGTTTGTTTGTGTTATTTTGCATATGTTTCAACTCTTGTTTCAAATGGTTTTAATGTTAGATTAGTTAGGGTAGCATATTGTTTAGGGTTTGTGGTTAGCTAAATATGCTTCTTAGTCCTTTTTATGGTCTTACATTTGGTGAAGCCAATGTGAACATGCTTAACTGATGAAATTTTTGGTTTTTTTTTTGTCTTTTTTAAATTCTGGAAGAGAGCTACATATGTGGTCACTGAAGATGTGCAGGTGGTTACTATTCCTGCATAGATTGTCACTGTTTCTGCATAGGTGGTTAAGTCTTATGTAGGTGGGACCAAGACCTATGCACTTGGATCCCAAAGCTGCATAGATGGCTACTTAGATACACAGTTGGTCATATGGGATCTTATTTTATGGTTTAGGATCATTTTTTGAATGTTTAGGAAGCTATTCTGCATCTAGGGCTTTCTCCTCTGCTTTTTCTATGTTTACTAGCTAAAATTAACCCTAAACTATTCAAATGAACCCTAAAGTTGGTTAATGAACTCACACTTTGATTTTGAAGGCCTAAAATGAAAATTCACATTTGTATTTGGGCTCTTAAAATGGATCTCATCTAGCTGAGGGTTTCATTCTATCAAGCTTTTTCAAATTTCAAACAAACTTGCAATCTAGCCTAACTAGGGGTGGAAATGGACTATTTCATGCAAGATCAAGTTGTTTAATTTGTTAAGGGGCCTAAAATGAACATGCATATCTGATTTGGGTACCTAAAATGAACTCTAACCTAGTTTAGGATCAAATATAGATTTGGTCTTTAAGATGTTCCTAAACCACTTTGATGCACATGCAAGCTAGTTAGGGTTTTAATTTCACTTCAATCTTTTCAAATCAACTTAAATGGCTTAAATAATGAACCCTAGCTATGTTTCTGATGATAATGCATGCCTAGATGTTGAAAATAGCTCTATTTTTGTAAGTTTTTAGTCATTTTTGGGCCTCTGATCAGTAGTTGCGCACTTGGTTGTTGTTTTTGCGCAAGTGGTCAGAAGCTACATAGGTGGTAGCTTGTTCTTGCATAGGTGGTACCTTGGTTCTGTGTAGGTGGTAGTTTTTTCCTGTGCAGGTGGTAAATTTGATGTTTTTTGAGCAAGTTTTTGGATTTCTGCATTCCTATACTTGTTTCTGCACTTAGACTACTAGATTTTTGTGTTACTGATGATTTGTGCAGCATGTTGGAAATCTTGGGATGAAGATTGAATCCTTAAAAATACTAACAATTTCAATCCAGGATGTTTGTAGAAGACCTTGTGTTTTCCAAAACTCTTGTGCTTGCTTTTTGTAGTTAGAAAACACTTCATTTTGGTGTTTGAAAAGAACCTTTTTATTTCATGTGTCTAATGTGTTTTCTAGATTGTAAAACCCTAAGAATAATATGAGTGTATCCTCTCCCCTCATCTTTGTGGATCTTGGGAGTAAGATAAAATCGTATCATTCTTATAGAGTGGCTACCTCCCAAGTGCTTTAGTAGAGCCAGTGAGAGTGGATGCCCAACCGGTAACAGGCTACAACCAAGCCCATCCAAACTGGGATAAAAATATTCCATTGTGACTAATATAACAATGGACAGGTGTTGAATGTTTTATACTAGGAATAAGACCTCCCTCAGTACCCTTGTGGTGCATTAAAACCCATGGAACGTAACTTCTCTAGGCTGGGAGGCCTCCATAACGGAGCTAATATGTCGCATGTATAACCACCCAAATGGATTCCCTTATTAAACACCATGTCATAGTAGCCAAAAACCTTCTATCTGTTGGCATGGAAGGTCGGAGACCAACTAAGATGCCCCACACTTTCACGGCTATTAGTCGAGACAACAATCCCTTGGGAAGTGATGACCCTTGGGAGTTGAAGCTTGGAGTTCCTAAGAAGTGAGTGCACATGTAAGGATTCAACAGATAAGCATGGCTGAACTTTAGTTCAAGAGGGGATTCAACAGATATTGTCCTTGCTATCCCTAGGAAGTGGTGTGTTTGTTCATTTTTACAACAGCCATTCTAAATGATGTGTCTTGTGTGAGTGTTCAAACCTTAATAAAAATGATAACATCTTAAAAAAACTCTCCTTAAAGAACACTTTTTCTAAATCAATCTTCAAGAACAATCAAATGGTCACAACAAACCTTGTCTTTGAGTAAACATATGGAACCTTGAAATTTTCACTTGGAACCTTTTTGGCATGCTTGACAGCCTTCAGATTGCATATTCATGACCTAATCTCCTTGCATTGTGCATTTCAAAAATTCCTTTCATTATAGATCTCATTTCAATCCTTATTATAGTCCCTTTTTCATAATTCCTAATCATATCCTTATTGCATACATAGCTCATTTTTAGAGCTTCCTTAAAAACTTTGCAAACAATCTTAGAAAAGTGTCCAAACCATGGAACCTCTCTTTATGATGTTGAAAATAGGATCTTGACTTGATCCCCATTTTTTCCAAATTTCAAACCCCCCCTTATCAATTGGTCTTATTCAACCTTTGTCATGATGGATTTAACCTAAGCCTTTCTATCAAACTTGTCCTTTATTCCAAAAATCATGTTTTTCAAGTCAAGATCCTTATTCAACCTCATACAGTTATGCTCCTAGATTTGTCTCCTTTCAAAAGATTAATTGTTAAAGTCCAAAAAACCAAAAACCTAGTTGCATAAACCTTAGATTGCATTTGCATAAGTTCCTTTTCATTTCCAAAGTTGCATTTCAAAACTTGCATTTCCAAAATTCAAAAATTCCAAAAAAAATCTTGCATTTGCATATAGTAATCATGCCAGTTTTCACAAGGTCTCAAGCATCCAAAGGGAAACAAGACCCTCATTTACCTATGTTTATGTCACAACCATAATCACAATTACCGTTTGATCCAAGACAAGGTGTTGCATATCATAATCAAACTAACCTAATCAACATGCAACCATTGGAAGAAGCACATCAAACATTTCATGACTCAAGACATGGCACGTTTCCCCAAGGACCTACTTCAAGCAATGATCTATGCAACATGGGATATCCTTTCAATGCTTCCCCAAACTTTGGCACTATTCAGTGGGGACCTCCCCTAGCCTTTGACCCAATCTTTGTACCTATGCCACTTGGCCAAGGTAGTGTTCCCCCTACACCTAAGGAGGAATACAAACAAACTAGACAACTCAATCAAGTCCAATCTGATTACTTGCAAAAAAAACCTATGTCAAACACAGATTTTAGATCTTATCAACCTCCTCCACCACCACCAGAATCTTGAGACTCACATGGAACATTTGCTTCCTTCAAAGATTTACCAAAAGAGGAAATTGACGAAGCCATCAAGAACAAGAAAATTCAGTAGACATTAACATACCTCATGACTCAAGATTTAAGATGATATTTCAAAGAGATTCAAAAACTAAATCCCCAATTATTCTCAGAATATCAAACTCCCCGACCATCTACTTTGGAAGAGAACTAAGCCTTAGTGGTGCGAGATAGAGAAAAGCGAGAACAACCCTTTGATGAGTCAGCTATGGTGCTAATACAAAAATGATAGAAAAATAATTTAACCATCGATATTCCTCCAAAGAAAAAGTATATACCATTGGATAATCCTTTATTTGAATAAGTAGCACTTCCTCCTCCTGAGATGGTGGATGTGACACAAATCCCTAGAAAGGGTCCTAAAAGAACTTGGAGGATTGATTTAAAGAATCGCTTGCCAAAAGGATCAAATGAGACATTTGCATTTCCTTGGGGAATGCCAGATATACCCCCTTCTAAAGAAACACAACCAAGTGGTCCTTCTTTGGTAGCACATACAACATTCCTAGGAAGCACTTCAAATGCAACACTATCCAAAGGACCATTTAATGAACCACCAAGGGTACCCACATTTGATGTATCTAATGCGACTACTACAACTGTACCAAATCAATTGCAAGAGAAAAAGAAGAAGTCTTGTGGATATCACACCAATTCCACCTAAGATGACCCAACAAGAACATGTCATAGAGCAAGTGCAACAAGCCCAAGCAGCTCAACAAGTACCACTTGTGAATGTAGTGCAACTAGTGCAACCTCAATTTGCAGCCCAAGTTAATATGATGTCTCAAACGCAACCACCAAAATGTAAGACTGCAGATATTGATGGCATACTTGGACCACTTGGATTTCAACAAGGTCACAACATGCAACAACCAACAATGCAGGTGATTCAAGAATCCCATCCTGTCACCCAAAATGTGAAAGGTCCAAAGGTGCTACAAGTGCACTTGCAACAACAACAACATACCAAACAATATGTACAACAATAGCAACATCCTCTGCAATAGAAATATGTGCAAAAACAACAAAAACATCCTCTACAATAATAGTATATACAGTAATAGCAACATGCTTTACAATAGCAATATTCTCAACAACAAATATAATAACATGTTCAACAATAGCACCAACAACATGTTTAGCAACCATATGTTCAACAATGACAATCATATGTCGCACAACAAAAAAATGTGTCTCAACAACAATAGCATGTGGTGCAAAGTAAAAAACAATAGTATGCACCACAATATCAACAACAAGTTTCCTAACTATATTATGTGACACAAGGTCAGCAATACTATCTTCCACCAATGAATCAACAACATGTGGAAGATCCTCAACAATATGCTAGACAACATGTGGCATCGATCTATGACATCTCGTCTGAATCCTCAGAATCGGATCGGGCCTCAGAATACAGTCGATGTTCAAGGGCTTCTAGGTGGACACATCATTCTACTACATGTAAGAAAGTAGTGAAGCCTTTATAGAATGATGAAATACTTCAAAAAATCCAATGATTGCCGAAGAAACTAAATGATCTACAAGTCAAGGACACAAAGACACTCTATACGGAACAAGACCTATGTCCTAATCTATTAGATCCAAACATTTACATGCCTCATTTTCCCAAGAATTTTGACATACCCAAGTTCAAGAAATACAAAGGGAAAGGCAATCCAATTGATCACATTCAGGAATTCTATAAGTCTTGCATCAAGGTTAATCATGAAAACACGTATCTCATGCAACTCTTCCCTCGAAGCCTTGGGGGTCAAGAAATGGAGTGGTACTCTAAATTACCCAAAAATATCATATCTTGGAAAGAACTAGCTGACAAATTCATCTCTCACTTTGTATTCAACATATCAAGTGAGGTTATGCTAACTGACTTGTGCACAACCAAAAAAAAGGTTGGAGAATCCTCTATGACCTTCTTGTTGCGATGGAATAATTTGGTGAGTCAATGATCTTTTGATGTGCTAGAAGAACAACAAATTTGATTATTTATCCAAAATCTAGTACCTGAGATGATGTATGAGCTCAAAATCAAACGACCAAGTACAATTGAAAATCTCATGAAAAAAGGAATCAACATTGAAGATGATCTTATTGAAAAAAGAGTATTAAAAATCAACAAGGACAATCAGACTGCGAGCACTTCAAGTGACAAACCAAAATTTTGGTCTCGGAATAAAAATGTCACAAATGAAAACATTGCCAATGCATGGATAGTTAATTTGACACAATAGAAGGTGAGTCTCAAAGGACCCACTACTACTAATACGTAGACAATGAATCAAGCACCGCCTCTAGTGCTAGCTCCAACACAACCTCAAGCACAAAAGAATGATAACAACAAATTCAGCAGCGTTGACTGTCGAGGAATAGAGATGGACCACAAATAAAGTTCATGCCATTGGGTGAACCACTCCACTCAGTCTTGCAATAGTAATTGTAAAACAATTACATTCAATTACCCAAGATCCGCGACCCTCCAGCAGTGAAACTTCCTTGGCAGGACGATAACAAATACTGCAATTATCATCGGACAAAGGGACACAGAACTAATTCCTGCTACCAATTAAAGCATAAGGTCCAAGACTTTGTTGATCAAGGTGTGATTAAAGTTGAACCCATGGTGGGATTTTCTAATACTAACCATAGTATCTTCACAAACCCCTTGGTTGATCATGAAAAGGGAAATTCCTCTACGTCAAATTCAAATTCCAAGAACAATGTCAATTATACTCAGATCGGCCATGACTATACCATCAATTATTTCTCTGAGGATGATTCACGTGTGTCCACTCTAACTTTCCAGGATAGTAACCCTTAATGCGCAGTTTCTACCCATTGTACTAAGATTACTATGCCTAGTGCACCATATAAACCCAAGGTACCTTCAAATTACAACCTTGTTGACCAGTTGGGTAAGACCCCTACCTTAATATCAATCCTTGATTTGCTGCGCACATCCCCCCAACACAAGGAAGTCCTTGACAAAGAATTGAAAGAGTACACTACTTTGATTGACATTGACACTAACCAAATTTAGGCCATGATGGGGAACTATTTATAAAAATCAAGGTGTCTGTATACACTAAGCCCCACAGGTTCGTAATCTATCACATGTATATCAAAATTGTCCCTTTTCTAGAGAGACCTCCTATCAACCCCTACTCTCTCAGTCCTCCTGATCCCTATCCTATCTGGAAGATGAGGCTCCCCTTGTCTGATGCCTTTTCTGCCCTGATCTAGGTGGCCCCCTTGTTCCTAGTACTCTCATGCTACTCTGTGTCCTATGGGAGTGAGATCTATTGGATGAGGCTTTGTAACTCAGTGCCCACTGATCGCTTGGCACATCTCACTCACACATCACTCACTAGTACCTCTTCTCCTCTCGGGCATCCCCTAGCATCCCTACAATATCACACACACCTACATCTCTGATGGAACTAATAAACTAGTGTGCCTCCTCCTGCACACTCTACGCTCTGGCCATAGTTGTATCCCTCTCTGTTGTCAACCTATCCATACGTGTTGTGACTACTGATCACTTGACAATCCATGATGCCTGATCCACAATCTATGAGGCACGATCTACAACCCATGTGTCTCTATCAACTGTCAATCTATCTGTCTGCCTTGTAAGCTCTATGATGTGCTGCCTCTGATCCTCGAACCTATCATCAGGACCCTGTAGGAAATCCCCATGTGGTGTCTCATCTGTGTTCTCATCCATCTGCATTGACATATCATCGAGATCCCTATCATCATCATCATCCTTGCTATCCTCATCATCCTCATCATCATCATCATCCTCATCATCATCATCCTCATCTGACTCCTCCTCCTCATCCCCCTCATCCTCATCCTCCTCCTTGATGCTCTCATTTTTGGGCACCCACACTCTTGGTATCGCCACATTTGGATCTGTAAGAGGAATCGGCCTATGCTTAGTGAAGCATCTATCATACTCATTTTTGGTCTCTAGATATGCTACATCTTCACCCTCTCCCCATGGTCTAGGGTGTAACTACTCAAAATCTACATAGGCCACCTGAGGCCTGAGTGCTGCACCTCATGTCCTAGACTTGGCCCTTGACTGTGCAAACAATGTTGTACCTATCGGTACTCCCTATATCTCTCCAAAATATCATCGGACTTGCTTTGGGAGTTGAATCTCAATAACTATATGACCCATAATGAACCTTCCAATGAGGTATCTCTCATGTCTGCAATAAGGAAGGTGATGTGCATCATCATCCCATTCGGGGCAGTCTGTGTATGGTTGCCATGTAAAATCTCTTAGCAGATCTATCTCAAGGAGAAAGTGCAATGTGTATCCCAGTGGGCCCTATGTAAGCGCCCCTTGATAGCAGTAAACATATGGCATCTCTGGCAGAACAACTCTCTGAGCAATAGGCTAGAACATAGCTATGTTCTTGTAGGCCCACACCTGCAGCAATGTGATCCTGCTACGAATTGAAAATCCTCCTTGGTATGCCAGTTGGTGGAGCTGGTAGTATGTCATCACTAGAATGCATTTCCCCCATGTGAAAAATATACCCTCCATGATCATCTGCTCAAGGACCCTCCCCCAGCCAATAGGGAATTAGTGGCCTTGTCTATTCGGTATGAATAGACATGCGATAACTCTACAGATAACAGTGATCAACCTATCATGTTTCCTAGCAACTGTCTCCCATCTGATTTCATAATCACGGATGTCTAAATCATCATCATCTCTCTTGAACAGTTGATGCAATACTAACCTCCTTGTAGTAGGGTCATACTTTGCTAGTTCCCCATGAATGGGAATCTTGAGGATGCGCCATACATCCTTTAGCATCACGGTCACCTCCCTTTTCGGTAGGTGGAAGTAACTAGTCTCTAAGTGCCATTGCTCAGCAAGTGTTGTGATCAATCCCCAGTTTTCCCTAATCTCAGGCATGTACATAATGTAGTACAATCCTAGAGAGGCTAGGATATTCCTCTCATGACTACTCAACTGATGAATTATATCCAGGCACACTGGTCTTCTCTCCCAAAATGTGCAAGGTCCAAAGGTGCAACAAGTGCACCTGCAACAACAAAAACATACCAAATGATATGTACAACAACAACAACATCCTTTGCAAGAGCAATATGTGCAACAACAGCAACAACATCCTCTACAACAATAGTATATATAGCAATAGCAACATGCTTTACAATAGCAGTATGCTCAGCAACAAAGACAACAACATGTTCAACAACAGCAACAACAACATGTTCAACAACCATATGTTCAACAGTGACAACCATATGTAACACAACAAAAAAATGTGTCTCAACAACAATAGCATGTGGTGCAAAGTAAACAACAACAGTATGCACCATGATATCAACAGCAAGTTTCCCAACTGTATTATGTGACATAAGGTCAGCAATGCAATCTTCCACCAATGAATAAACAACCTGTGGAAGTTCCTCAACAACATGCCAGACAACATGTGGCATCGGTCTATGACATCTTGTCTAAATCGTCAGAATCAGATTGGGCCTCAGAATATAGTTGACTTTCAAGGGCTTCTAGGTGGACACATCATTCTACTACATGTAAGAAAGTATTGAATCCTTCACAGAATAATGAAATACTTAAACAAATCCAACGCTTGCAGAAGAAACTAAATGATCTACAAGTTAAGGACACAAACACACTCTATATAGAACAAGACCTATGTCCTAATCTGTTAGATCCAAAAATTTACATGCCTCCTTTTCCCAAGAATTTTGATGTACCCAAGTTTGATAAATACAAAGGGAAAGGCAATCCAATTGATCACATTCGGTAATTCTATAATTCTTGCATCAAGGTTAATCATGAAAACATGTATCTCAAGCAACTCTTCCCTCGAAGCCTTGGGGTTCAAGCAATGGAGTGGTACTCTAAATTACCTGACAATATCAGATCTTGGAAAGAACTAGCTGAAAAATTCAACTCTCACTTTGCATTCAACATATATAGTGAGGTTATGCTAACTAACTTGTGCACAACCAAACAAAAGGTTGGAGAATCCTCTATGACCTTCCTATTGCGATGGAAGAACTTGGTGAGTCAATGATCTTTTGATGTGCCAGAAGAACAACAAATTTGATTATTTATCCAAAATCTAGTACCTAAGATGATGTATGAGCTCAAAATCAAATGACCAAGTACAATTGAAAATCTCATGAAAAAAGGAATCAACATTGAAGATGATCTTATTGAAAAAAGAGTATTAAAAATCAACAAGGACAATCAGACTGTGAGCACTTCAAGTGACAAACCAAAATTTTGGTCTCGGAATAAAAATGTCACAAATGACAACATTGTCAATGCATGGATAGTTAATGTGACACAATAGAAGGTGAGTCTCAAAGGACCTGCTACTACTAATACGTAGATAATAAATCAAGCACCACCTCTAATGCCAGCTCCAACACAACCTCAAGCACAAAAGAACAATAACATGCAACAAAATTGGCAGCGTCGACTACCGAGGAACAGAGATGGACCACAAAGAAATTCCATTCCATTGGGTGAACAACTCCATTCGGTCTTGCAATAGTAATTGCAAAACAATTACATTCAATTACCAGACATCCGTGACCCTCCAGCAGTGAAACTTCCTTGTTGGGATGATAACAAATACTGCAATTATCATCGGACAAAGGGACACAGAACCGATTCCTACTACCAATTAAAGCATAAGGTCCAAGACTTTGTTGATCAAGGTGTGATTAAAGTTGAACCCATGACGGGATCTTCTAATACTAACCATACTATCTTCACAAACCCCTTGGTTGATCATGAAAAGGGAAATGCCTCTACGTCAAATTCAAATTCCAAGAACAATGTCAATTATACTCAGATTGGCCATGACTATACCATCAATTGTTTCTTTGAGGATGATTCATGTGTGTCCACACTGAATTTCTAGGATAGTAACCATTAATGTGCAGTCGCTACCCATTGTACTAAGATTACTGTGTCAGGTGCACCATATAAACCCAAGGTACCTTCAAATTACAACCTTGTTGACCAGTTGGGTAAGATCCCTACCTTAATATCAATCCTTGATTTGCTGCGCATATCCCCCCAACACAAGGAAGTCCTTGACAAAGAATTGAAAGAGTCCACTGCTCTGACCGACATTGACACTAACCAATTTTAGGCCATGATGGGGCACTATTTACAAAAATCAAGGTGTCTGTATACACTAAGGCCCACAGGCTCATAATCTATCACATGTATATCAAAATTATTCCTTTGCTAGAGATACCTCCTATCAACCCCTACTCTCTCGGTCCTCCTAATCCTTGTCCTATTTTGAAGATGAGGCTCCCCCTATCTAATGCCTTGTCTGCCCTGATCTAGGTGGCCCCCTTGTTCCCAATACTCCCCTACTACTCTGTGTCCTATGGGAGTGCGATCTATTGGATGGTGCTCTGTAACTCAGTGCCCACTAATCACATGGCACATCTCGCTCATACATCACTCGCTAGTACCTCTTCTCCTCTCAGGCATCCCCTAGCATCCTTGAAATATCACACACACCTACATCTTTGATAGAATTGATAAACTAACGTGCCTCCTCCTATGCACTCTGTGCTCTATCCATAGTTGCATCCCTCTCTATTGTCAACCTATCCATTTGTGGTGTGACTATTGATTGCTCGATAATCCATGATGCCTGATCTGTAGTCTATGAGGCATGATCTACAACCCATGTGTCTCTCTCATTTCTCAATCTATCTATTTGGCTCGTAAGCTCTGTGATGCACTGTCTCTGATCCTTGAACCTATCATCAGGACCCTATAGGTCATCCCCATGTGGTGGCTCATCCCTATACTCATCCATCTGCATCAACATATCATCGAGATCCCTATCATCATCATCATCATCCTCCTCCTCACTATCCTCATCATCCTCATCATCATCATCATCCTCATCAGCATCATCCTCATCTGACTCCTCCTTCTCATCCCCTTCATCCTCCTCCTCCTCCTCAGTGCTCTCATTTCTGGGCACCCGCAGTCTCGGTATCGCCACATCTAGATCTGTAAGAGGAATTGACCTATGCTCAATGAAGCATCTATCATACTCATTTGTGGTCTCTGGATATGCTACATCTTCACCTTCTCCCCAGGGTCTAGGGTGTAACTACTCAAAATTTGCATAGGCCACCTGAGGCCTGAGTGATGCACCTCATGTCCTAGCCTTGGCCCTCGACTGAGCAAACAACATTGTACCTGTTGATACTTCCTGTATCTCTCCAAACTATCATCAGACTTTCTTTGGGAGCTGAATCTCAATAACTGTATGACCCATAATGAACCTCCCAATGAGGTATCTCTCATGTCTACAATAAGGAAGGTGATGTACATCATCATCCCATCCGGGGCAGTCTCTATATGGTCACCATGTAAAATATCTCAGTAGATATATCTCATGGAGAAAGTGCAATGTGTATCACAGTGGGCCCTATGCAAGCACCCCTCGATAGAAGTAAACATATGGCATCTCTGGCAAAACAACTCTCTGAGCAATAGGCTAGAACATAGCTATGTTCTTGTAGGCCCACACCTGCAGCAATGTGATCCCGCTATGGATCAATAATCCTCCTCGGTATGCCAGCTGGTGGAGCCAGTAGTATTTCATCGCTTGAATGCATGACCCCCATGTGAAAAATATACCCTCCATGATCATCTGCTCAAGGACCCTCCACCAGCCAATAGAGAATCGGTGGCCTTGTCTATCCGGTACCAATAGACATGCGATAACTCTACTGATAATAGCGATCAACCTATCATGTTGCCTAGCAACTGTCTCCCATCTAATCTCATAATCACGGATGTCTAGACCATCATCATCTCTCTTGAACAGCCAATGCAATACTAACCTCCTTGTAGTAGGTTCATACTTTGCTAGTTCCCCATGAATGGGAATCCTGAGGATGCGCCATACATCCTCCAGCATCACGATCACCTCCCCTATCGGTAGGTGGAAGTAACTCGTCTCTAAGTGCCATTGCTCGGCTAGTGTTGTGATCAATCCGTAGTTTGCCCTAATCTCAAGCATATACATAATATAGTACAATCCTAGAGAGGCTAGGATATTCCTCTCATGACTGCTCAACTGACGACGTATATCCAGGCACGCCGGTCTTCTCTCCCATGTCTGGAAAATTGGAAGCTCCTCCTGCAATCACCATGCAACTTTGGTCAAATTTTTGTACTTTATGTTTCTTGTTGACCAACCTAGGACCTATTTTGACCTACTTTGACCTAATTTTGACCTTTTCCTAAGGTTTTGACTAGTTTAGGGAACTTTAGGGTGGTTTAGGAACCCTCGTACCCTATTTTGAGGCTTTCGTGACCACCTACGCAGGTTATCTTACCACCTACACAGAATGGCCTCCCACCTGCGCTAGCTGCATAGATGGTCATCCCATTTGCACTACCTACATAGGTGAGCATGTGACTTACATAGGTGGTCATGTGACCTACGTAGGTGGCATGTGTGGACCCCTACAAGGCCCCATTTGACCCTTTTTGACCCCTAAAAATACCTAGAAATGTGTGCAAAGCTGAAAATCACTAAGAGGACTAGAAGTACTCACCTTAGGTCCTGGGTCAGCCAGCCATCGTTAGCTATGAAATCGTTCCCTATGCTGATTCTCCACTGGCACTCGATCCATATTCCTTGCTCTAGAGCTCAATTCTTCCAAATGAGAGAGTGAAAATGAGCTCCAAAACCCCTTTCAGACCCTTTTATAGCTGCTTAGATGGATGTGCAACCCTTGGATTTTGTATTGGTCATGATTCTTTTAACACTCTAAACCTCATAACTTTTGTTTTTGACCTCCGATTTTTTATCTGATTGTTGTTGTGGATCCACCTCGGCATTGTCGACAAATCAACCTATCATTTACATTTTTTAGATAATTTCTCAAGGGGGCACCTATGTATCCCACTATCACTGGGGCATGTTTTAATGCTATTTTCTTCATGATTCTTTGACACAATGCTCATAATCACATTGTATCAAAGAGGGGCAAAATGTAGACACCTAAAAATGGTTCGTGCCTATTGGTCTACGTGTTTTAACATTTTTAGCATCACAATCAAAACGTTGTTTTGTGACATAATTATTCCTCTATGTTGCGCATATGATATTTATTGTATGGCGACATTGTGTCTTTCATCAATGATTGAATATTGCAAAATTGTTCAATTATTTACTAACAATTCTACTTTCTCTATCAAATCGATCATTTTCCAAAATCATTTCCTATCAACCCTAAACCGATCCCATTCGATCCTATTTAATCCTAAACCGATCCCATTCAATCCTAAACCATTCCAAACCTTCCTAAATTGATTCAAACCTATCCTATTCTATTACTAGTCACTTGAAGAATTGTTTGGACTCATTCTGACCATTCTAGGGCATTGTCCAAGATCACTGATGCCTAATTAACCCAATTTCAAACCCTATTTCAATTCGATCAATCTTGTTATCATTTTAGGAGCATTGTCCAAGATCATCGATGCTTCATATCCCCTTAATCAGCCATTTGATAACATTGTCAAAGATCATCTGTGTTATCGCTATCAATCTATCAATATCAATCCAATAGTGTTGTTCATTATTGTCAATACTATTTCTAATTATCATTTTGGGAACATTTTCAAAGATCATCGATGTTTCCCCATTCAAATTTCAATCTTACTATGCCAACAAAGTTCATTGGCTCTTTTCAATCATTTCCAATCATCATTACATGGGTGCATTGTCAAAGATCATCAATGCCTCGTGATTTCCTAAACTATTCTGGAACCCTCAGAATTGATCCTAAACCCTATCAATATTATCAAAATCATTTCAATTCGACATCAACACCTTCAATTCGACCTATAATCCACTAATTTCCCCCTTTGGATGAATAACCCATAGTTTATCCTAAGTCCTAATTCAATAAATAAATAAACTTTATTTATTCCCCTTTCCCTAAGTCTCCAACAATTAATTAATTTTTATTAATTAATTGGCTAATTTCAATTTATGAGATTTGTAATAATTTCATAAATCTAATTTGATTTTGAGGAATATTTGAGAATATTGGATTATTGATTTACTTAATGATTCCTAATCTCACCTAAATATCATATCCCTTAATTGAGGATTTTCATCCCTATTAAGGTGCTTCACAAATATTTTCAATATCTCCTCATTTGATCTCCCTCATATCGTGCTTCCTAGCATCCTACCAACCAAAATCTGCATTTATGCATTGATTTTGTGCAATTTCACCAAATTGTCTCTCATTTTCTATAAAATGGGATGCATTTCATTCTTTCAAGATTGAACCACAAGATTTTTGAGAGCCTCAAGAATCATAAATCTTCTAGTACTCTCATTAGCAAACTTGGCTTCTTGTACAAAGTATTTGTGCAAAGAGAAACATCAATCCCATTATGGATAAGAAAGAAGGGCATTAGAACTACATTTGAAGGGAGTTTGTTTGTGCTATTTTGCATATGTTTTAACTCTTGTTTCAAATGGTTTTAATGTTAGATTAGTTAGGGTAGCATATTGTTTAGGGTTTGTGGTTACCTAAATATGCTTCTTAGTCCCTTTTTTGGTCTTACATTGGCATAGTAATAAAAATTTAATTATAATTGTAGATGCAGAGAATGTAGAGGTTCCCAATGAACATGTTGAGGTTCAAGCCACCGAGTAAGAAGATGTGGTTGAACAAGGTAAAGAGCGTCACGTTTATGTTTTTTAAAGTACTGAAATGCTTGTAACAATTATGATAATATGTTTTTAAATTAACATCAATTATGATAATATGTTTTTAATTTAACTCTTTTATTTGTTATTGCAGAGGGCCCACATTTGTAAAGGACAATGAGATCACGTCCATGGGCGAAAAAAAATGTCGATGCCGAGATGGATATGCCTCTACAAGATTTTAGAGAATCAAATAAAAAGAAAAAGTCAAAAAATAAATGATTCTCATTTAATATGTAACTTATTTGATAATGACAAATGTTTATGTCTTGATGTTGTAATAATAAAATTATTATAGTTACTCTTATTTTTAAAGGTATATTTTGGTATATTTTTAAAGGAATGCATGATATGATTAAATTATATACATGGTATACTAATATGTTAGATTTTAAGATAAGTGGTCATAGAATTAGGTAATATGTATCTCCTCTCATACAATTATGAATCTTGTATGTTTGGGATCATGGATATTACCTTAATATCTTACAAGAATTGGTTCTCCATCGTAGTTATGAACCATTGGGTAGGTAACCTTATGAGGAATTCTAAGAATAACTTAATTTTAGGTAAAATATAATTTGGATATCATCCCCATTCACCTAATTGGGTGGCATACAATGGAGACACTGTCTAGGGACTCTACCCTAGAAAGAGGTTGCGTAACCAATTCCACCATCCTTTAAAAGACTGGTTTTAAAGTTAAACCTGAACTACGATGTCTCTGTGAGGTACGTAGGCAAGTCTATCTATGATGAGCCCCCAAGGCATTAGGTATGGCCCTTAGGTGTTGTAATTTTGAGTTCTTCCTTGATATTGCCACCCCTTACAAATATTTTACATAGTTTGCATCTATTTATGAAACTATTTTTATTACACCGAAGGCATTCCTTCTCTTAAGAAAAACTTTTGACTTTAACATCAACAGTTTGAAATGTTCAATATGGTGGCAAGGCGATTGGAAAAATCCAGGCCTTTCATTTGCCTTTCATATAATATTGATTGTATTTTTGTTTTCCCTTTTACATTTTCTAGTAGCTAACTATGCCTATTTTGCATGGTGGTTGCATCATGTGGGCATTATATCTATGAATTTGTGTGCTGATTTCCATATTTCCTTGCAGATGGAAGACTTTGGTTTGCTCCATTATGCACCTCAAATTGCCAACAAAAAAAATCATAAATATGATGTTCAGGTTAGTTAATGTTATCATATTTTTGTTTCAGTTCTCAAAATTTTGCGTTGCATATGACTTAGTTCAGTCTGTACTCTTCCAGATGTTGTCTTCCATCATGGTATAATGCATTTGTTTATTGGTCATTTTTGTTTCTACCCTTCTTGGTTTGTACTCTTCTACTTGTATTTCATTAAATTTAATACTTCATATGTAGAGACAAATTTGCAGCAACAGGTAGGGTGCATCGAACTTGCGGATCTCGATACTAGGGTGCAATAATATACTAGGGTGTAACATTTGGATCTTGATACTAGGGTGCAACAATATATGGTGCACAACAGCAGCAAGCATGCAACGACAGTAATAACATCATACATATATATGTATATATGTATATACACATATACATATATATATGTATGTATATATGTATATATATAACAAACATAGCTCATAATAGGGTCATGTGGTGCTCAAACAGTGAGCTTATAAACAATGCATGATGCCCTAGCTTGCAGCCCATGAGCCATCAAGACATTTCCTCATGAAATGATCATAAATGGGGAGTACCACATAGTGAATATCATCAACAAAATAAATAAAGAGAGATCAAACACTACATGCTATCAAAATAGCATACCAGTGGTGATTCAATGCATCTACAACCTCAACAATATGGCACCATTGATCCAATAACAACAAATACATTACAAATGCCAAGATAGTCACGGTCTCAATGAAATAAAAAGTGTATATATAAAACAATATACGGCGCACAACAACAGAAAGCATGCAATGACAACAATAAAATCATACTTTATTTACTCTGAGTGGCAGAAAACTCCTTTTCAATTAGACAGTTGTCGCGATGCCTTAATCGCTGAGATGAAGGTTTTTATTCACTAAGGCATCACGCTTTTTTGATGCGTGTCCATTTCAGATCCGAGCTTAAAAGACAATTTAAAGATCAATCAAATTCCTTTTGATCATGTGGTCGGCGCTTTCCCTCAATGGTGAAGATGTAGATGTTTAGTGATCAAGGCAGTGCGCCCTATCGATACATGGAAATTTTTCAGAGCTTGGACCCATCTAGAGTGATTACAGGACATAATAACCCAGCCAAAATAACCCTGGACAAAATAACCCAGCCATAATAACCCAAGGACAAAAGTTTCTTTTAATCAAGCGGTAGGCATAAAGCCTCAAAGTGAAAGTTCTCAAGATATTCTCATTAAGGCATCATGCCTTGAAGACATGTGTCCATGGCGGGCCAGGCTGAGGTCAGAAGGTAAAGTAAATACCGATCAAGTAGATTATTTTTTTGGATGGACAACATATTTCCTTAAAGACAAAGTGATTGACATCTATTTTTTAAGGCATTACATTGTAGTGACATCTAGCACAAATGATGTCATGGTTCTTGAGTTTACAGAAAGGTAAAGACATCGTAACTTAAGGAAGATCTAATGGTAGGCGTAAAGTCTTGATCACCAAGATGAAGTTGTTTAACCATTGAGGCATCATTCTTGCTTTCCATGTGATGAGGTTAGAGTTGAGGTCAGGGAAAAAGGAAAGATAAAGGTAAAGCAAGTTTGCAGAGATTAGACAGCCAGCATAATCCCTCAATGGAAAATATGAAGATGTTAAGTGTTCGAGGCATTGCGTTTGCATACCGTGTGGAAAATATAATCCTATGCTCGTGGGTTACTTAAATCAGATCGACGGTCACGTTTTAAAGTTAGTAAAGTTTCAAATTTGGGTCATCGATCGAGTATTTCCACACCACTTGTTACCATTTATGTTTAAATTCAAATATTCAAATACTTTCTTAGGGTTTTGATGGTGGTGGTGATGTTTTCAACTTGCAGAGAGAGTAGATGGATCGAGATGATCTGTCTGCTCAAATTTATGGCAATATGGGATGTATTCATGACTATATCTGATCTTCTGAGATATTTCCCAAGTGTATTGATGGGTGGACATGATTATTTTAGGGTTTTTATATTGTTTATGGAATATCTATTGTAAACCCTAATTCTGCCCTAACTGAATGATGGATTGATTCTCAAGCCTATGTGCTAGGGGAGGTTGTATATAAGTAGTTTTAGAAACTTTCTTATAGGGAGGTTTTTCAGCTTATGCAAATCTTTTTGTGGCATTCTCTCTGCCCTCAGGTTTTCATCAGTTTGTAATTTCTCATTGAATTCTAGATTATGCAAATGTTTTCTGTGGCATTTTCTCTATCCTCAAGCTTTTTCTTGTCTGTATTTCTCTTACTGAAGCATAATATAGTGGTTAATGTTAGAGAAATCTTGGAGTTCTTGAGCCTTCTTTCTTTCTGCATCTTTGTGCACTACTGTGGGTGATTTGATTTAGATAATCTTGTGGATTTTATTCATCCCTTGTTATCTTGTCTCATTCATTTGCCTATTTTCTTGAGTGCATGTTTGTTTGCAGGTCATAGTATGTGTCTATTCCATTGAATATGCTATTGTTTGTGAAATCTACTCTTTCCTTGAATAGCCTCTTTTCATTTAAGACCTCTCTATGAAATACTTATGAAAACCTATTCAAAAAGTTGTGTTCTACTAGATTCAAGAATTTCATGCTAGTTTTGGTCACTATGTTATGATTCATGCTACCTTCGGTATATCACCTAGTAGGATAATTTTATTTTCATTCATTTCCCTTCAGTTCTCCTTCTATCCCTTTTCCTTCCAGGTTTACTTTCATGTTAAAGAGAAAATTAGGTGATTATCCAAGAGGAACCAACCTAGAATCTAGAGGCTTCACTTCAGTTAGTAGAGCTCCCATAACCTAGAAGTGATTCCCATGTTATACTAGATTGTTAGGCTCAATTGCTTAGCAGGGTGCAAAATTTAGTGTATAACAATTCTGGCACACCTAGTGGGACCACAAAATAAGTTCCATTTTTTTCAAGACTGTGTTATCTCTGAGATGATAATTACATAGTACAGACCTAAAGAGGTTTCTCTTTAAAGGATATCTAGCAGCTCCATTAGTGAATAACAAGAAGATCCAGTCATAATCAAGTTTATGAGAAGGATAGAAACAAGGAGTTCAAAGCCTTCTAAATTTTTGCAGCTGCCTCCAACAATAATAAAAGGGATATCATCTCAAATATCATCCCCTACAAAGAGAGTACAGTCTACACCACCCATTTCAGTGGAGAGACCCTTTCTTTTCCATTTTAGAAGGAGAGGAAGATCTTTAAATAGAGGATTTCTAGAAGATTCAGCTCCACTCTCTGGTTCAAGTGCAACCCATACAGTTGCTTTTCATCAATTCATAGTTCCTACAATGTGAAGACCGTTTGCATCTGTACCCTTTAATCAGGGTAGCCCATTAAACTTTTCTCAACATCATGATGTGCCCTTAGCAGAATTAAAGATTTTTCCTGATTTCACAGGTGAAAGCCAGAAAATAGCTTGTGAATGCGTTAGAGATGTAGCTACCATCTGTAGAATACAACATATAACTGAGGAAGATGTGGCTAAATTTTTGGTATCCTCTTTTAAGGGTTGATCCCTAGAATGGCTTAGAACTTTTGCAGTTGGTTCCATTGATTCATGGGATGGACTAGGAGACTCCCTCAACAGAAACTTTGAAGATAAGTTAGATAATTTGTCCCTAGTTGATAAACTTACTACTATACAAAGATCCCCTCAAGAACATATGACAGACTTCAATAACAGATTCCTGAAGACATGGAATAGGATCCCTATTTATGTAAGGCCTTTAGCATACCATGATTTTCTATACTTCTTACAAAGTTTAAACAACAACATATCTGTCATGATTCAATCCATGGGAGGCACGTCATTACCTCAAGCATTTTACATAGTTGTTAAGGCATATAATAGTTTAATTCAGCTTGGTATGATAGCTAGAAGGCCACCTATGCCTCTCTACCCTAATATTCAACCTAGCATGCCCTTGAGAATCCCTCCATTCACTCCCATGCCCACTGTGATAGCACCTCAAGCTAGTACGAGCAGTGAGGAGTCAAAAGAAGGCCCTTCCCAAGAGCTAAAAGAAATGAAGAAGGTATTACAAACCATGATTAAGGAGTTGACTAGTATTAAAAGGAAGAACCAAGGAAGGAGAACACCCTTTCATCAACAAAAGCAAGGTCCTAAACAGCAGTATCAGGCTCAAGGACAATCCTATCAACAGAATAGACCACCATACTACGGAAATTATGAAGGCCAAAGAAAGAACTATAGTCAGAGGTTATTCCAACCTTATGATCCAGCACCTCTTAATTCTTCAAATCGAGTCAGAGATATGGTTCCAAGTCAGAATAATCTTGCATGAGAAAATGAATGATGTTTCCCCTATAATTAATCCCATAATCAGGCTACATGCTTGAAAAAATTGGTGAATCAAGCACTCATGGCACAAAATTCCTTAAACACCAAACCATAAGCATCTTCTAGTGAGTCAGTGCCCCGACAAGATATACAATCTGATGAGACTACTCTCTTTAGCTGGGAAGAGCAATATTTTAATGGAGAAAATAGTGAGTCTTTAGTTGCAGCTAATACTCGGTCCAAGAGAAGAGCCCAAGACATGGAGTAAGAAGAAGATGGAGGGAAAGCTACTACATCTGCAGAGACATCACATCCATCTATTCTTATCATACTAAAGAGACCTCTTTTCATGCCAGTCAAGGAGAGTCAATTTCCCAAGGAGGTTGAGCCCACAATAGTGAAAGAACACCAAAGAGTGCACACAATAGTGCCCTTCAATGTTATAGACAATATGAAGAAGATGAATGTAACTATGTCTATGTGGGACTCCTTTCCTATTCCAAGGAAACCTAAGATCTTGAAGAAGGCTATGGGTGAAGTGGAAATCCCTCAACAACCTACAAATGATGTTTCTAAGCCAGTGTTGGTCAACCTCTATCAAGAGAAGAAAGTTCCAAGCAACAACACCAAAGTAGATGTAATTCAAGGTAAGAACTTAAAACCACCTCCCTTTTATGTATCATTAATTATTGGAAATTTTCTAGTACATAATTGTATGGTAGATATTGGGGCTACTAGTTCAGTCATGCCAAATAAGCTAGCTGATCAATTAGGGCTCAAATATGAACCCTTCCAAAAGAAGGTAACACAACTTGACAGTTCATTAGTAAAACACATTAGGTGTGGCCAAGGATACAAGCTTGATCTTTCATGCAAGTCCCAATTTATTTGTCTTACTTGACATCTACATTATAGATCTCCCTGCTCTCTTTTCCATGTGTCTGTCAAGAGAGTTCATAGCCAAGATAGGAGGCTATTTTTCTTCTGACTGGTCTCACATGCTTTTCTATACTAGGTATGGAACCAAGGTTACCATCAAGTAAGAATCATTGGAATTTAATCATATAGAACCTTATGTGCCTATGGTATTTAATACAAGTTGTCTTGTAGGGTATGTGTAGGAACATGGTATGCCAAAAAGTGGCGATATGAAAAAGAAGTCTTGATTGGTAGATTGATTGAAAAATAGCTATAACTTTCAAATGGTATATCATTTTTTAAATCTGAAACATGTGTCCCATATATGCTTCACCTACTACAAGAAAAAAATAAATAATAATAATTTGATGAAGTTTAGACTAAGTTAAGTTGGTGAGACACAAGAGTTTTTATATTCTGGAAAAGTTGTAGAAGAAAAATCATAATTAATTATTTACTTGGAAACAAATTACAAAAAAGTATGTGTCACATCTGGACATTAATCTACTACTTATATCTAGAATTTAGTAAAAAAATATTATCATTTGATTGTGTTTAAGGTGGTCAGACATAGGCCTCCTTATCTTTTTCGTCCTCATTGATAGACTAGTTTTAAAATAGCTATAACTTTCAAACGGTATAACATTTTTGAAACCAAAACATGAGTCACATTCTATGCTTTTCCTACTACAATAAAAAACTAAAAAAAATTCTATTTGATAAATTTTAGACTAAGTTAAGGTGGTCAGACACAAGATTTTTTATATTCTAGAAAAGTTGTAGTAGAAAAATCATAATTAATTATTTAATTGGAAAAAAATTACAAAAAAATATGTGTCACACTCGAACATGAGTCTACTGCTTATATCTAAAATCTTGTAAAAAAATATTATTATTTTGATTGTGTTTAAGGTGGTCAGACATACACCTTCTTCTTATCTTTTTCCTGAAATTTTCATACTACTGCATTGAAATTTGAAATTTCACCATATATAGAATATTTTTTTTGAAAGAAGGGATAGTAGCTTAGAAACTAGGTTCAATTTTTTATAGATTCTCTTCTTACACATTTTTTATATAAGATTGATAAATTTTCCAAATTTTTATGTCAACTTTCCTAACCCTGATTTCCTGAATTTTCATTGCCACTTAAGGCCTAGTTTGGCATACCATGATCCTGCACATACCCTGCACTTGATAGTAATGACTTTCCAATCATCAAAGAAACAAACACTAAGATAGAAAAAATCTCAAATATCTATCTAGATGAATTGGAATCAGAAAGATATTTAGAGGCCCAGGCCAATGTTATTTGGGATGCTGGTTTGGGAAATTATTTGATACAAGAGGATGGTTTCATAGAGCCAAATCTTTTCAAAGAAGACGCTAAGGAATCAAAAGAACAAAGCAATAAAGTTTGGGAAATATTCTTTGACGGTGCTAGAAGCAGACATGGTTCTGGTGGTGGTGCAATGTTAGTCTCCCCAAAAGGTGAGAAATACTATACAACCTTTAGATTCAGTTTTTCTTGCACAAGAAATACTGCCCAATATGAGAGTCTGGTAAATGGATTGGAGTGGGCTAGAAAGAGAGGGATTAAATCCCTATATCTATATGTTGACAGTGAGCTGGTGGTCATCCAAGTAAGAGGGATAAGTGCTACCAATAATTATATAATGAAATATTACAAGCATAGGGTTTGGGATGCTATAGAAGATTTCTATGCTTTCAACATCATTGTTATCCCTAGAAAACTAAATCAGAATGCAGATAGATTAGCTAATGTTGGATCCCAATTTGATATTCCTAACAATATTTTAGTAAGGAAGGATCAAAAGCATGTTAATATTATTTTCAGGCCTTCCATCCCTGATAATAATTTTAATTGGCAAGTGTTTGATAATGATGAGAAAATTATGCAATTCTTGTTTGAAGATGTCTTTTAAGAGCACAATCAAGATAGAATGATGCGGAACTATGGTGACCAAGTGGCACAACTTAAATCAAACAAGATTCTTAAAGGCCTTGTCACCCTAGAATCTATCTTCAACAATGATTACCAAGTGAAAAAGAATAAGACTAGCTTGGTAGTTCAGCAAGAACACTATGGTAATTTAGAACTGGAGCCAAGTAAAACCTTGAAGTTTGGAAAAGTGAACACAAATTCAAAGAAGCAAGCTTATGCCCAATTATTTTAGGAGTTTAGTGATATATTTTCCTATCAATATGAATATCTCAAAGGCTTTAAACCAACACTTTCTCAACATACCATTGAACTAGAGCCAAATGCCAAACCAGTCAGACAAAAGCAAAGGCCTGTCAACCCAAAACTAGAGCCAATCATGCATAAAGAAGTGCTCAAATTAATAGAGAGTGGTATCATTTACTCCATTAAGAATACTAGTTGGGTATCCAACCTTGTTCTTGTTAGGATAAATAATGGTGAATTGAGGCTATGTGTTGACTTTAGGAACCTAAATAGGGCATACCTAAAAGATCGCCATCCATTGTCATCTATGGAGGAAATTTTGCAATGTGTCTCTGGATCAGAAAGCTTCTCATTACAGGATGGCTACTCAGGTTATAATCAAATCCTAGTTAATAAAGAGGATCAATATAAGACTATATTTACAACCAAGTGGAGAACCATGGCTTATCAAAAGATGCCTTTTGGTTTGTCAAATGCAGATGCCACTTTTGAAAAGGCTATGGATATGGCCTTTAAAGCCTCATATACAAGTTTACGATGGTCTACCTAGCTAATATCACTGTCTATTCTAAACATGCAGCAGACCACATCAAACATTTGAAGAAAATATTTGAGAGATGTCGGGAGTTTGGGATCTCCCTCAATCCCAAGAAATATCTGTTTGCGGTCCATGAAGGGAAACTGTTGGGATATATTGTGTCTAAACAAGGTATTACAGTGTACCCTAAGAGGATTGTAGCTATTCTAGAGCTACCCCTACCACCTCACAAGAGGATTCTTCAATCCTTCATAGGAAGGATTAAATTTGTTAGTCGTTTCTTGCCTAACATTGTAGATCTTTTGAAGCCTTTAACAATAATGTTGAAGAATAATGTAGTCTTCTATTGGAGAAAAGAAGGAAAGAGAAGTTTTCAAGTGATCAAGGAGGATCTGACAAAGGCTCTTGCCTTGTTGAATCCTTATTTTAGCAAAGAATTCATTCTATATGCTTATGGAGGCTCTGATGCCATATTTGCAATGTTAACTAAACAGAGCTCTGAAGGACTGGACTAACCTATTGCTTTCTTTAGCAAAGGGTTGAAAGAGTATGAACAAAGGTACTCTTTTGTAGAGAAACATGTACTTGCTATGGTGAAGAGCCTTAAAAAGTTTTTATACATATATTAACTCATAGTAAGGTACAATTGAGGGTTACTCATTCAAGTGTCAAGGAGTTCCTACTTTCTAAGGACTTAAATGAGAAAAGAGCTCGTTGGATCACCATAGTCATGGAGTATGACATTGTTATCCAAGTTACCAAGCTATTCAAAGGAAGAGGCCTTTGTGAACAATTGATAGAAGATGAAACTCCAAAAGATAATAATCAAGTGAATGCATCCTTAGTTGTGCATTCAACAAAAGAACATGCTAAGGCAACAAGTTATATGCCTAACATGATTCATTTTTTAAAGATAGGAGAATGTCTTGTAAACTTGGATTTAGCAAAAAGAATATATTATAGACTACAATCTATCCCCTTTGTGTTGATTAATGAGATCCTTTTTAGAAAGGATCATAATGGTGTTCTTTTAAGATGCATTGATTCAGAACAAGTAGCCGGTGTCCTACATGAATTTCATGATGGACCTTATGGAGATCATTTCTCTCCTAGGACTACTGCTTTCAATATCATGAGGGCTGGATTCTATTGGCCATCTATCTTTAAGGATAGTCATGATTATATGAGAAAATGTAGGAAGTGTGCCATGTTTGCAGGTAAGGAAAGGCTTGCAGCTCTGCCCCTCCAACCAACCAGGATAGACCAACCTTTTATAAAGTGGGGCAATGATTTCATATGCCTAATTAACCCCCCATCTAGTGCAGGCCATAAGTGGATTATCACTACAACTGATTATTTCACTCCCTGGACTGAGGCTATTGCATTAAAGGAAGCAAATGAGAGTGTTTTCCTAGGCTTTTATGATGACATAATTCACAGGTTTGGGACCCCGGACTCTATTATATCAGATAATGCACTTTCTTTCACAAGCTTAAGGGTCAATGAATGGGAAATTAAACATGGTGTTTACCTGAACACAAGCTCCAATTATTACCCCTAGGGAAATGGTTTAGCAAAGTCTACAAACAAGAGCCTGATCAGGATAATTAAGAAGACTCTGTAAGAAAATCAAAGGGATTGGCACTCTAAACTGAAGTCTGCCCTATGGCTAGACATGATCACTCACAAGAAGATCATTGGGAACTCTCCATATATGCTAGTCTATGGCAGTGAAGCTAAATTGTCCATCTCAACTGAATTACGAGCCCTGGACCTTGCTACCCAACTTGTCCTCTTTGAAGAAGGAGACCCTCTGAAGGTAAGGTATGCTCAACTCATGGTGTTGGAAGAGAGAAGAGACAAATCTATGCAAAATATGGAGTTCCAAGATATGCAAACCAATAAGAGCTTTGATAGGAGAGCTAGATCAAGTAACTTCAATGTTGGGAATACAATCGTCAAATGGGATGAGTTCAGATCCAGGCCTGACAGGCATACCAAGTTTGACTCTTTTTGGGGAGGTCCATTTGTGATCACTGAGTGTAAGGAGCATAATTCTTTTTAGCTATCAACTCTTGAAGGAGAGGCCTTGCCAATTTATGTTAATAGATTTCACCTAAAACCTTATTTTGAGGTTTGTCCAAATTTGTAATTAAGTTTCTTTCTTTTTTTTCTGCTTTCTAGGTTAGTTTTCCTACTTTCCTCAAAGTGCTTTGCACACTTGTTGTTTCTACCTGTACAATCCTTTTCCCTATTTTGTTTTGTTTTCCCTCCTCCTGGTTTCAATCCTTCTTCCTTCCCAAGAGTTTTGTGTACTCAATACAGACTCCTATGCCTAATGGAATGTCAATAGGCCACTGGTTACATATGTCTAGCAGGCTGCCATTTAGCAGAAATTGCCAAAAATGTTACCCAAATTTCGCATCCTATCAATTTTGGCTACAAGTGGAGAAAAATGAGGCTCCCACAAGCGTAGAGCCCAGCTTGTATGATTTCTATCATATTTTATGGTCTTTACCTTATTTTCTGCATATTTATAGGTCTGTTTTTGCCTTTATTCACGTCTTGAAAGACCTAAATGCAAAAAGCCCTATGAAAAATCTCTTAAACCCTAGTCCTTTGGTGGCCCATTCTAATATTTCATTACCTTTTCGCCATTTAAGTTTTAATTTCTGCATGTGTTTTAAGTTGTTCGCAATGGGGCCAAAGTTATTTTTTCCTAAGCGGGTTACATTTTCCTAAGTCTATTTTCCTAAGTCCCGAAGCACTTTATTTATCCCAGGAGGAAGAAAATTCCTTTTCAATTGAACGGTTGTCGCAAGGCCTTAAACGCTGAGATGAAGGTTTTTATTCATTAAATCATCACGCTTTGTCGACGCGTGTCTAGTTCATATATGAGCTTAAAAGACAAGTTAAAGATCAATCAAATTCTTTTTGATCGTGTGTTCGATGCTTTCCCGCAATAGTGAAGATTTAGATGTTTAGTGATCTCGGCATTGCGCCCTATCGACGCGTGGAAAGTTGTCAGAGCTTGGACCCATCTACAGTAAGGTAATTTTTGAGCAAGTTTCTTTTAATCGAGCGGTAGGAATAAAGCCTCAAATATAAAGTGCTCAAGATCTACTCATTAAGGCATGACACCTTGAAGAGATGTGTCCATGGCGGGCCAGGCTGAGGTCAGAAGGTAAAGTAAAGACCGATGAAGCCTTATTTGATCAGACGAACAACGTATTTCCTTAAAGAAAAAGTGATCGACATCTACTATTGAAGGAATAATGCCATGGTGACATCTGGCATAGATGACATCATGGGTCTCAGGTTTACAGAGTAGTAAAGACGCTGTAACTTAAGGAAGTTCTAACGACAGGCGTAAAGCCTTGAACGCCAAGATGAAGTTGTTTAACCATTGAGGCATCATGCCTGCTTGCCACGTGTCCAAGTCAGAGTTGAAGTCAGCGCAAAGGAAAGATAAAGGTAAATAAATTTTGCAAATATCAGACAACCGACATAATCCCTCAAAGGCAAAGATGAAGATGTTTAGTGTTTGAGGCATCGTGCCTGCATGTCGCGTGGAAAATATGATCCTGTACTCGCGGGTTATTTAAAGTAGATCGATGGTCATGTTTTAAAGTTAGTAAAGTTTCAAATCTAGGTCGTCGATTGAGTATTTCCGTGCCACCTATGACTGTTTATGTTTAAATTCAAATATTCAAATACTTTCTCAAGGTTTTTATGGTGGTGGTGATGTTTTCAACTTGCAGAGAGAGTAGATGGATCGAGATGATCTGTCTGCTCAAATTTATGGCAATATGGGATATATTCATGACTGTATCTAATCTTCTGAGATATTCCCAAGTGCATTGATGGGCGCACATGACTATTTTAGGGTTTCTATATTGTTTATTAAGTATCTATTGTAAACTCTAATTCTTCCCTAACTGATTGATGGATTGACTCCCGAGCCTATGTGCTAGGGGAGGTTGTATATAAGTAGTTTTTGAAGCTTTCGTAGGGAGGTTTTTCAGCTTATGAAAGGCTTTCTGTGGCATTCTCTCTTCCCTCATGTTTTCATCAATTTGTAATTTCTCATTGAATTCCAGATTATGTAAAAGTTTTCTGACATTTCCTCTGTCCTCAAGCTTTTTCTTGTGTATATTTCTCTTACTGAAGCATAATATAGTGGTTTTAATGTTAGATAAATCTTGGAGTTCTTGAGCCTTCTTTCTTTCTGCATCTTTGTGCACTACCGTGGGTGATTTGATTTAGATAACCTTGTGGATTTTGTTCATTCCTTGTTATCTTGTCTCATTCCCATGCCTATTTGCTGGAGTGGATGTTTGTTTGGAGGTCATAGTCTATGTCTATTCCATTGAATATGCTATTGTTTGTGAAATCTTCTCTTTCCTTGAATAGCCTTTTTTCATTTTAGACCTCTCTATGAAATACTTATGCAAACCTATTCAGAAAGTTGTGTTATGCTAGATTCAGGAATTTCATGCTAGTTTTGGTCACTATGTTATGATTCATGCTACCTTCGGTGTATCACCTAGTAGGATAATTTGATTTTCATTCATTTACCTTCAGTTCTCCTTCTATCCCTTTTCCTTCCAGGTTTAATTTCATATTAAAGAGCAAATTAGGTGATTATCCAAGAGGAACCGACCTAGAATCTGGAGGCTTCACTTTAGTTAGAAGAGGTCCCACAACCTAGAAGTGATTCCCATGTTATACTAGAATATTGTTAGGCTCAAGCGCTTAGCAGGGTGCAAATTATAGTGTATAAAAGTTATCATACAAACTAAGATCCATGGAATTGGTTTATACTAGTCCCAATCCATTACAAAAAATGGAACTTCAAATTTGAATTTGAGATAACACCCAAGATACCATAACAAGTCATTACTACTAGCCCTAATCTATTGCACAAAATTAAAGCTTTAAATTTAATTTAGAGAGTACATCAAGAGATCGCAATAATTCATTATGCTTGATTCAAGAATGCAACGATGAAACACAAACTACATAGGCCTTAGTAGGAAATAGAAGATAAATCCAAATTAAATTAGTATTGTCCATAGTGGGAGCTTATCCAAGAGAATAATTGATAAAGAAACATGTGTGAGAATTTTTGACAAAACTTCTACAACCAAATCTCACTAAACCAAAGCACATCCTTCAAGAATTTATCAATACAACACCTAAGGAAGCACAAACTCTAAAGTGTGGCACATAAAGAAAACCCAATATATAATAGAGGACATAGAGAAAAGAATAGGAAATATATTTTGGTTGAATATTTGTATATACATAAGTGAATGTAACCAATATATTTTATGTGTAACTATGAAAATAAAATGTGCACAATTGTCGTATCTATAATGTATTTTCCTTTGATGTCTAGATCCTGTGTCTGAAAATGTACAATATTAATGAACATCTTTGGGATTTTTGTAAGTGAGGATTTTCTGATTTTGTCAAACTTCTAGATCATAATTAATGATTTTGGAAAATGGACGAAAGATACAAGAAATCATGCTTTGTGCCCTAGTCCATCACAAAATGTAGATGCTAATGTAAGTTGATGGTGTAATGTGATGCTCTTGGATCAAATAAATGAATATAGTATCTCAATTAATTGGTGCCCAAAAGTGAATTTTAGTGTTTATATTTTTATACAACACCCTACTGCACAAATCAACGTATTCCATGTTCAAGTTAACAAGTAATGATTAGTAAGAAGGGGGTTCCTGTGCTTGTTTTATAATTAAAATTTAAAAGTTCAAAGATTAAAATTATATTACAAAATTGAACGAAGTTCATTTTTCACAACTACAATATTAATCTAGGAAAATGAATAAATTAAATATCATGACTAATCTCTAGAACTATATGAAGATATAATTAAATGCACGCATCTTGTACATTATTCATTGCATTAAGAACAATCCAGTCAAAACTTTTGCACTTATGACTTTTACAAAAGTAATAAATGTCTCTTCCATAATATCAAATTTGAAACAATTTATCATGATACAACTGTTTTACATAAATTAACACATTTATAAACTACTTCATATAATGTCCACAATAAATAATAAAGACCATCCCTTGGTAACTTTAAACTCTTCCTATATAAATACTCAATGATCCTCACTTAACTTCAAACTGTTCCTATATATAAGCTCTAAATGCTCTTCATTGTGACTTTGAAGCTCTTCCTTTAAGCTCGTTCTTAATAAGCTCTAGTTGAATATTGAATATTAGGTATATGGGTGTTTCTAAATAGTGGAGGGAACACTATTATTGTCATTTTAAAAAGGTCATCATGACATCTCCATTGAATTGAATAACAGAAATTGAATGACTGGACTGCTATTAATTACTTGAAACTTAAACACATGGATTGAATGTACGGAGGCTTTCAATTTTTAAGAGAGTATTTCCTCATCCACGTCCATTGTAGATGAAGTGCCATTATTCTGCTGACATATTATTTCTATCATCAGTTTTTTGTATTTCAGATTTTGGGACTGTTGCAGGTTTTAAAACAGTATATATCAACTGTCTTATGTGAACTGTAGACTGCTGCTTTGACAGTGGTTATTTAACTGTTTATTTTTAAGTATATAGAGAAAAAACAGTACTGGTATGTTCTGGATGTGATTATGCGGGAAAGATACATAAAGTTTTTGCTTAGTTTATTCAAAAAGATACACAAAGTTTTTGCTTAGTAAAGGATGGACAAAATTATGATTGAATGTTTCCTTGTTATGATATTATAGATACTACAATTTATTTGGGAGATTTAATTTATAAACGTACTTATTGTTATTAAATTTGAGATAATAAATTTAAATGGAAACTTCTTAAAGGTTTAAAGAATTTTTTTTTTTTGGTTTCTTATTGTTGATGAAGAAGATTAATGAAACATTAGATAATTAGAATCAAGTTTCGAAAATTAAAGTTATGATAATTAGATTATAACAAGTTGATAATATAAATCTTAATCTACTTTGGATGCAAGCCATAGCAGACAAAAGGCGAGAAGGAGAAAACAACAAAACTTTAATCTTGGGGCCAAAGATAATTCCTTGATTCGTTTCCATCCCCTGCAGGTTCTCTTTCCAACCCTCCTGTTGCACATTACAGTCTTTGGCGTCTTCTTGAGTTTTTTCTTGATCTCGGATTGACTAGTTACTGTACCACCATAGCCTTTCTCTATTTGCATCGGTGATAGTGGTAATAGCATTCTCAAAAAGTTTTTTGTTGACCCTGGTTTCTTTAGCTCTCATCTCAAAAATCATCATTCTTGTCTGCAGATCTGCCTTTTGAACTTTCAAATTAGCCACCAATTCATTTTCCAAATCACTAACATTATTTATGGCATGGGTATCCTCCTGAAGGTTCCTAGTACAACATTATCATGAAGTAATTCTAAATTAGTTCAATTAATTTTCCTCTTGGCTTAAGGCACTTGGCCAAAAGCTCAAGATTTTTGTTTATTTTAGTAGTTAATTTGTATAATCTAGTTTAGAACTTATTAATTATAAAATTCAATGCTTGGTTCTTGGATTAATTAATTAATTTGTTGTTATTTACTTTATTTTATGTAAAACAATTCAAACATTGGTTCCAATCCATTAGATCAAATCTTGTATTGTAATTTTAAATAAGGAGAAATTGCATATAGTCGAAAGGGGGAAGAATTAGATAAAGGAGGTAAGCAGTCACAAAAAGGTGAGTAGAGAAGGTATTTTTCAGATATATTCTTGTAAACCAATTTCTTCTCTTCTCTTCGGCATTACGCCCTTTACCCACCAAAAAAAAATAAAAAAAGAATATTGTATTGTAACTGTAAACCCATTTTTTGGTAACATTGTGAAATATAAATCAATTAAGACATACATACTCTTTAAATCTACAAACTTAATGTCTCGTTCAAGTATGTATGATCTTTACTTATAGTAGGATTGATAATCTTTTCTCCCCGCACTTTCCATTAAAAATCTATACAATAAGTATCCTTGTTCTAATCAAATAAATTCAAATGCCTTGCCGAAACTTTCAAACACAAAAATACTACAACATTGCATGTTCAAGAAAAAATCCAACATGATCAAAAAAACATTCAAACTCTTATGCTATTTTTTTTAGTTGTTGAAGGTGTATGCATACATGAGAGATGTGCAAAGGATTGTTTTGATAGAGGAAGCATTGATCTAGCAGAGTGAAAGTGCAATGAGCAGCAGAGTAAAGATATATCAGATTATTAGATCAGATAAGGCATTGAAAAGAGGAGATCCGTTACTAGCATCAGAGTGCATATCGAAGGATCAAATCTTGAGACATTCTAACAAGTGCATCAGGTGAAATATCTTAACAAAGTGGTTCTAAAAGACCTTTCTAAATATCTTAGCCGAGTGCTTACTTTGTTGTAAGTTTAAATCCTTTTACAAGGTAGATTGTAATGACCTGTAGCTCTTAACTGGATGGACCTTTAACCAGGTAGATTACATATTGTGATAAAATCTTGTATCCCTAACAGGCACACTTTATTGCTACAGTAGTGAAGATTTTTGTGGGTGTCATCCCCACCCCAGTTTTACCTTATTGGGTTTCTAGGTTGCCAAATTTTGTGTCTTGTGTTATTTATTTACTATCATGGAGGCTGCTAGATGATAGATCAATTACATTTATGCATGATTGTGGTCAGTTTGTTTTAAGTGATAAAAAGTTGAAGATCTGATTCACCCGCCCCCCCTTCTCAGTATCTTGCTTTCCCATATTGTATTTCCAACACTTATGCTATTTTTTTTAGTTATTGAATTGTTTTCTTCCTAGGCTTAATGATTTATCTTTCTCTTTTCCTTTGTACAAGGGATCACATCCCTTTCAAAATCAATTCTTGCCTAGTAAAAAACATTCAAACTCTCGTAAATATAAGAATTTGCTTGCTCAAATATTTCAACATTGTTTGGAATCATTGTATACATTAAAGTTGCATTTCTCAAAAATATATGTTTTTGTAATATTCTACCGATTCCATATATTTCAAACATATTGTCAATATTTTACAAATTTTTAATTCTTCCTTTTCAATCTAGTTTGCAACATACCCCGCAATTAAAAGGATATTTAAAAATTGCAAATAGAATTTCAACATTACAGAACCAAATGATAATAGAAATTTGTAACATTCAAATCACTCCTTGAAATAAACCCTTTTATTTCATAAGTAGTCTATCAAAATTACCAATTATCATTGTTATGGCACCTCCTAAACTTACCAAACATGAATTGACTACGTAACATTCACACATCTTGTCATATTCCTAGAAACCATGTACCTCTCTATTAACCTAATGAATCTTTTTCACACTTTTTACTTAAGACCAACCTTTTTCATGACCAAGTAAACTCCTTGGCCACCACAGTGTCTCATTTGAAGCATCTTTTATGATATCTTCAAATTTCTACTTTGATTATCTTTTTTAGTCTCTCAACTAATCTCTCAGTGGATTTCTCTTTCTCATCCTCAACAAGTTGTGTGTACCCATTTTGATGCATAAAAATATAGATTTAGCATGATGAACAAGAGAATAGGTAAAGTCATACAACTATTGTGAGTGGTGGAAAGTAGCTTGAATGCAATGGAGGTAAAATCAATATAGGATATTCATTCAAAGGGAAGACACCAATTATGTAAAGGATGGGGAATGAGGTGAGGAAAAAGTTAGAGGGTGACCTAAAGGTCTAAATTTGAAATTAAATTTGGCTAAACTAGGTTGCAAAATGATGCAAGGGCATCTTTACTTGGCGACAAATATTAACCAAAAATAATTGTTATCCTTTTTTGTGTTTTGTAGGTTTGATTAGTACAAATGGAAATCAATTTGTTCTTTCTCATGTACATCCTATATGTTAAGAATGGGAACACTGAGAGGGGGGGGGGGGGGGGGNGATGAATCTGTGTTCAACAATTAATAATTTTCTACTTCTTGAAACTTAGCCCAATTACTTAAATACTGAAAATGAATAGCAAAGCATATAAAACCATAACACATAACACAAGATATGTTTACGGGGAAACTTTGGCCAGAGGAAAACCTCAGTGGGAATTAGTACCCACAAATAATTGCACTAGTCTTATGAACTTGTTAGAGTTCCTTTGCCCTATTAGGAGCAGTCATTACTATAACACACCAAAATTGGCATCTTGCAACCCTAACCAATTTTGTTGCATTTGTCATTCTTGTAAATCATCAAAGTCTTATTGTACTAAGCAATTCTGAGTTTTGACTGACTCTACTTGACCTAAGTGTCAAATGTAGAAAATCCTAAATTTGCATTAATCATGCATTATATTTAGTTCCTAAATATCTATTGGCTAAACAAACCCTATGATTGAATTAATTTAATTATAAAGCCCTAGCACTTTAATTAAATTAAATTCACCCCTTTTAGCTAAAACACATAAAAAGGGAATTAAATGATATTTAATTATTAAATAAATATCCTCATTTTCAATAATTGAATTTAATTATTCGGATAAATAAGAAAAAGGAATTATGAGGTTATATTTATTTAATTAATTAAAGATTGTCAACAAAATCTTCTGTTCAGTTCAGAATTGGAATCTTCTCTTTAATTGTGCTTTAAAGAGAAAGAAAAAAGATAAAACAAATAAAACAGTTAAAATAAAATTTAAAAAAAAATAGTTAAAGCAAAGGGAAAACAATTTATTGTTTTCTTTTGAAGAAAGCTTTCTATTTTAAACTGGCTTTTCTATCTGTTTTATTTCAAAAGAGGAAAATTTCCATTCTGAACAGTCTCTAAGTCTATAAAAGAACTCTCATTCCTCATTCAAAACCCTTCTTGAATTTCTAGTCATATGCATTGTTAGAATACTGAATTGTTGCTACATTCTTAGTTCATAATCTCATATAGAATAATCTCATTTTGCAATAGATTAATTTAAATTTCTAGAATAATCTCATTGAAATCATGACATAGTTTTAATCTCATTTCTAGTTTAGATGGATCATTTAGATTAATCTTGCATGTCTCATTTCTAGACTAATCATTGCATTGCATTCATGGAAGCATAAATCCTTCGTTCTAGATTGGTCTATGGTTGCGAGACTCTCATTCTGAGAGATATTTTCAAAAACCTATCTGGATAGAAGGCAACAGGTCAAATCATACAGACACGCAGGATGAATAACTCATATTCACTTCTGTATGTGGCTGATGAACAAGGACTATGTTGAAGTGTATAGTTGATTAACAAGGCCAAATCTGTCACATACAATTACAATGTTGAGTACAATGACCCTGTTAGGAGTCTACAAACCTTGTTAAAGGTGGATGGCACACTGCCAGAGCTCACTGCTCAAAGAAGAAGGCTTCAACCTCTTGAATATCAGATATACACTATATCTGGAAAGGTGAACTGTTGTTATGACACTGTTTTCTGATCAGTTCCTTTTGTGCACTTTAACTCTAACCTCTGGTAGAGCTTTATCTCATACTGAATATACTTCTTCTCTTCTGTATCTATATGTTCTTTTTTTCTTCCTTACATTCATGCTTCATACAAAAATGCATGTCAAGTATATATACATGTCGTAATGGACACAACCAAAACTAAGACTAAGTCAGCCTAAAACCAACACACACAATGCTTCCAAATTAATTGGCTTAAGCATATTTACAAAATTTATAATGACATGATTAAAAAAATATTAAAATAGGCGCATATCCTTAATAAAATAAAATGATATAGGCTAATAAAAAACTTGTTGTCAACTTTATGCTCTGTTCTGCTGAACTGCTAGTGACATTTAGACTTGTTGTAACTTCGTGATACTATCACATCTGATCTTGCATGTTTAGACTAAGAACACCAAAATATCAAAAATATTATATCCAAGGGTGCATACCATAACTCGATCATACTCACGTGTGTTGATGCTCTAATCATCAATTGTATCGCTATATGCACTGTCTTCTATACTTAGTCAAAATATTAACTTCAAAGTTTGTGAACTAACTGTCAAAACTCCATATGACTTTTTGCCATAATGACAACACAAAACTAGTCATATAATCACAATGAAGTCAACTTGCCAACAATCTCCCCCTTTTTCATTAATGGCAACAAAGGAATGTGGCCAAGTTACTAAACTTTGACTTAACACAAAAACTGCTATCATATTGGTATAATCTTGGCATACTGAACATCATATGTGAACCTGTCTTCTGCTATATACACTACTCCCCCTTTGACATTAATGAAAAAGGTGCCAAAAAAAATTAAAGTCTCTAAGTACTTACTCAGAGTACACATCTGGATATGCAATATGAAGGTTTTTGATTTCTCGCTTCCAAAATACCTTAAGTGCATCAACAGTATGAAGATGGGCACATAATGCATATGTAAGCTTCTCTATCTTTTCCAAATTCATGTAGGGTCCGTAATCATAAGTAGCAATTATAGCATCAATATTCTTGATATTCTGATTTAGTACATCTAATGAGGGCGCAAGTGCATTTCTCAGTTGTGTTTGCCTAGCCTTGATCTTTGCAATCTCCATCTTTGCTTTCTCTATTTTTCTATCTGCCCTTGATAAATGTTATTGCAAACATTCATGTCTTGAGAAGGATCTTCAACTGATTTCCTTACTGCTGCAATCAGAGAATCTGCTTCCTGAATCTTTTTAGAATATTCTGATGTAAGTTTGTCTTTGTCCATGCAATTAGCTATCAATTTTCTTCCTTTTGCTGCTAAGTCTTTTAGAATTATTTTTCATATCTTCAGTGATTTAAGGTCTAATGAAAAACTATTCATTAGGTCATTCAACATTTTCTTGTTGTGCTTTTCTTCTACAATTTTTGTTGCTAGCTCTTCTAAGCCTGAAAATTTTTCTTTGAAACTCGTCAATATGTTCTTAACATCATCTACTGACTGAACATTGACCAATTTCTTATCTGCAGGCACTAAAATATTCAATATGCTAATTGATTCAAGAAAGAGAGGGTTTCTGATTAATTTTTTTTTATTTTTCTTTCTCCAATGCCAACACACTTATCTTAATAAGATCTTCTTCTCCCCATGAATTTAAGCTTGCTGAATCAGGAGTCAAACTTGACAACAATGATATGGATGGTTTGGTAGAGGGAATAAAGATTGCATTCTGACTTACATCCATATATTCACTCTTCACTGGGATCTCAATAGAGGGTGGTTCATTGGGTTCATCCTTTTTATCATTACTCTGACCTGTTGTATCTTTAGTTGGGACTTCTTTTTGCTTCAAAGATGCTTTATCACTGCATAGGATCGCAGCTTCTTCAAAATTATCCAAATTATTATCTGAGGCTGACATGGTTATCTCAACATAATTTATCATAATAGTTTCATATGTGTCTTTAACTATATTAGAGGGTGTTGAGACTTTAGGCGCAGAATCTTGTGGACCTGTAATAGGCACATTAGGGATCACTAATTATTTTCTTTGCTTGGAGGGAACTAGAGTAACTTTTTTTATAGGCGTAGTTGAAGGGTACATGTGTCTGTCCAGAAACACTTGCTCAAATTCTTTTTCTGTCTCCTTAGCAACCAACTCAAAGTATTTGTTCATTATTTGTAGATTTCTAGTCTTTGATCTCAAATGGGGCTTTACCAAATCTAACAGTATCATCTTTTCTTCAAGTGAATAAATAGGAAGGATGTTGTCTAATGTTTTCTCTCTAATCCTCATATCCTCTTCTAAAAATTGTCTTTTCAATGAGTCAAGTATGTTCCATATTTTATCTAGGATGACTGTCTTAAGTTCCAAAACTGACTTTTTGAACTTAATCATATGTGTGATAATCATAGAAAGTATTTCTGATTTATCAATCTCTTGATACTTATCATAGACTTTTTCAATTGAGCCTGACCTGGCTTCACCAATGATTGTATTTCTCAAAACTTTCAAACTAGGTTTGAATCCTACCTCGGGAGGTGCTTGAGTATTCTTTACTTTTCTTTGAGTTGTCCTTGAGGATGGGTGGCTTGTGAAGATTTTCTTCCTTTTTCTAGACAAGATTCTTGGCATAGAGTGTACAGAGGATTCCAAATCAATTATAATTGAAGGCGCAGATGTGCTTTCTCCAGACTTATTCCTCTTCTTCTCCTGAACATCATGAGATTTAACTTCAGTAGATGTAGATGTGTTCTCAAGTTCCTTAGCAATCTTAGCTTCCCTTTCTTTATCTAGGTCTTCTTGGTTGACACCATAAATTTTTAGAATATTAGAGGTAATCCTTTATGCTTTCCTTCTATTTTCTGCACTGTACAGGAAAAAATCAACTTGTCTTGTCTTTTCTCTATATGTACCCCATCTAGGCTCATTTGGATCTTTACGCACAGATAGAAGGACTTGTGCATATCCTTCCATAATATGTTCATCTACCTCATAACCAAGTGGATGAATCCATTTAGTTCTAGGCTCAACTGCTTCCATGCATGTAGAATTTGTTTCCACCATAAAACATATAGTATCCTTGTATTTGTCAACTATGTTCTTAGGTATTTTGAACCTTTTCTACATCTTAATTTTGAATGTTTTGAACTCCATATCTAGGTAATCCCTTAGATTGTTTGTAGATGTTGCTTCAATGAAATTTGAGGCAAGGTCGATTTGCTTCTGCCTAGGTAAAGATTAGAGACCTTACCAACAATGTGAAAGTACATGTATATGATTAAAGAACCAAATCTGAATATTTTTCATTTGTCATGTATTATAGCTCTAATATTCTCTATCAACTATGTACGCAAGATCTCACAATGGTTGTAGTGAGTGTTATCTTTCACTATCCTTATGGCTGCCAAAACTATAGCTACAAATACGTTGTTTAATCTACTTGCGTGCTGAAATTTGTATCCAAGGATCATAGCAATGATTTTAATGTCTTTTTCTTCTATGGTCTCAATAGTCATGTCACGCTTATCACTCCTAGACTTACATGCCTGCTCAACCTATTTCTTGACATCTTTTCCTATGGGAAGAAGGGGACCATTTTTAGAGAGTCCAGTCATCTCATGGATGAGATCAATTGTAATGCGAACAGGGATTTCACCAATCCAAAATAGATCATCATGAATCCTACTGAGTAAAATCTTAATCCATTATGATTCATAAAACTCGTGTGCATTTGCATACTCAATTATAGGGTTTTTCGAGAGATGCGAGAACTCATTCTTTAATGAACAATCAGGGTTAATCATAGATGTCATAAGCAACATTATTTTGTCTTCACCTATAGACTCCTTACAGTAAATGTAAGCACATATATCTTTGACATGCATGACTCCTAACGGAGTCTTGGAAAATGCTCCTTCTATATCATCTAACACTGAATTGAATGGGTGCTTCTTAAATACATATCTCTTCCTTTCAGTGATATCAAAGATTACAGGAGTTTCCATTACTTACTTGCCTAATCACTCAAATAGGGTTCCCAAAAGAGTTCTGAAACAACACGTCCGAGCTAGGGTTCTAAAATAACTTTAACTCTCTTTGCTGATTAAACAACAAAAATCCTTCAACACTTAGATGCTTAAATGTCTTGTGCTCTTCAAATGCTCGATCTCAAATGTAGAAGTGAAGATAATAAATCTTTGGTGACTTACAAATTAAATTTCTCCAATTGATGCTCACTGCGGTAGCACGGGTTTCAACTATGAATTCAAAATTCAGTTCCTATTATAATTAAAACTATACGTACTTTCATACTGCTTCAATTTGTAACCAAGTGCATAACACCAAAGGCGCATACTCAGGGGTGAGTATACCAGCCATGCAGGGGTTTAAAGCTTGTTTAGCTCCCCTATGACCATGAGGGTCATTTATCCCAAAGTGGAAGGTGCGTCCATTACAGATGCATCTACCACATTGTCAATACCATCATATTTATCTACTTCAACCCAAATCTTGCTTGAATCTTCTGTAGCTTTCACAAACTTAACTGCTCTAGATTCTTCAAATAGAGATCCTTGAGACTTATTAGGTCTTTCTTGTCTTTGCGCTCTAGATCTGCAAAACTTTGAGATGTGTCCAACCTTGTTATAAGAGTAACAAATGACTAGAGGTCTTGAATTTCTAGGTGTACTGAAATGGGTTATCATACTAAATTGTTTAGCTATGTAACCATTGTAATTGCATATATGACATGTAGTATTATGATAAATTTGTTGTGGTTGACTTATTTGATTATGCTTTGTCTGACTTCTTTGATTTGATCTACAATGTATAGCTCTATGACCAAATTTATTGCATGAATACAAATAGTCATTGAAAGGTCTTACCTCTTTACAATCTCTTGATATATGTCCTTTCTTGTTACATGTATAACTAGTTTGGTTAATCAGCTTGTGTTCATCTTTAGGTGGTTCTACTTTAGCTTCTACATGATTCTCAGTTTTCTTTGCTTCTATAGATTTCATTATTTCTTGCATTGCATTGATTTGAATTTGTGCTTCATTGTATCCAATACTAGTGGTATCACCTCTTATCTTCTGTGCATGAATCTATGATTGTATTAGATCAAAAATTGTGTGTAATTTCTCAATATGATCTATTAGGGATTTTTCTTGTATGAATCACAATGCTTGAAATGTCTATTTGACTCCTGTGCCTTTACTTTTGATTCAGAGACAAGAAAAGCCTAATTGCTAAGGACTAAACAAGGTCCTTCTTCATTTTTGTGTTCCACAACTACTCAGGCAGGTTTTACCTTTAATGATGACTGTTAACACAGTATTTTTTATTGTGGACACTGATTTGTCATGTATCTCTATTGAACAAGCTTATAAAATACCTTGTAAATGATCAAGCATAATCATAAACAGGATTTAACCGTACACATCATAATCTTAAATATGACAGAAAAC
>MU223592.1:1680331-1703814 GCA_018584345.1 Thuja plicata
ATATATACATATCTATATACATATATATATATGTGTGTGTGTGTGTGTGTGTGTGTGTGTGTGTGTCAGTTAGTTGAGTTGAAATTGTGCATGAGCAGTGTATCTTTTCTCTTTTATCCTTCTTTTGGGAAGTGAGTCCTCCAATAGTGAGCCTTTCTTCGGGCAGTGACCCTTTTGGAAATGAGCCTTTCTTTGTAAAATTCACCTTACCTAGTGTGACCCTAACAGGCATTCATAAATTTGAGAATAATATTCTCTGTGGTTTTGATCTTAATAGGGTTTTCCATGTAAAAATAGTGTTTCATGGATTTGATGTGTATTGTTCTTTACATGCTCATATCATTTTCCAATTAAGAATTAAAGTAAGTTTAGTGGAAGTGATAAAGTGTAAAAAAGTTTAAAATTTTGTGGAGAGTTGATTCACCCCCTCCCCTCTTATTTGTCTGGCATAATCAACATTTTGGTATCAAAGTTTTAGTTCCTTAGTGAAGAGCTTAACCGCTTGAGGAAATCCTAATGGTGCACAAACTGATACTCCCTACTTTTGATGGATCTTCCCATGCATATTGGAAAGTGAAAATGAAAGGATATTTGGAATCTCTTGCTTACAAGACCTAGAAGGCTTTGGAAACACAATATCTGAAACCAAAAAATAGACCAAGTACTCTAGATAAGATTGAAGTATATGAAAAAAATTAAAGGGAAAGGTATGGAATCTTCAATGCTCTAACTAAAACTGAATTGACAAAAGTTCATTTTTGGAAAATACTCATGATGTTTGGGAAAAGATAAAAAGAACATATCAAGGAAATAATATGGTCTTGAAAAAGATAAGATGCAAAATGTAAAGGCTGAGTATGAAGGTCTACAGATGGAAGAACAAGACATCATAACAACATACATATAGAAGATTGATGATGTGGTAAATGAGATTAGAAGTCTTGGCGGCACTCTAGAAGAAAATGATGTGGTGCAAAAAAGATTAGAACCCTTACTAAAGCTTATAGCTCTAAAGTCTTTTCCAATGAATAAACTCATATTTTGAATTACTATTCTAGAAAACATATGTATGGTGCATTTCTTACTTTTGAGATGAGAGAATTCAATACTACTAGTACAAGAATAGAAACTGCTTTTAAGGCTACTAAACCTACAAAGGTAGAGGAATCTGATAAAGATGATTTTGATGAGATAGAAGTTAAATTTGTATGATGAATGAAGAAAGGTACCAAGAAATATAGAGGTAAGTTAACCTTTAAATTATTTCACTATGTAAAAATAGGTCATTATGCTTCTAGGTGTCCCGACAAAGTTGCAGAGGAAAAGAAAAAGGAAAGTAAAGGAATGTTCAATAGGAAAGATTACTATGTTAGAGAAGATGATATAATTTATAATGACAAATATGATTATGAAGAAGATGATCAATTCTTATTTCTATCATTTAAAGAAGAAACTCATACTACTAATCCTATTAGTACTCGGGAGGTAAACACTAAAGGTTCAAACATTATGAATTTTTCTTTACATGTAGGAAGAAGTAGAGATGAATTTCTTATTGATAGTGGCTATTCTAATCATATGACTAGAGATTAAAGTAAGTTTGAAAAAATTGAAAAGTATGATGGCATATTTGTTATATTTGGAGGACATCAATGAGGTAGAATGGTTGGAATTGCTTCTATCAGTTTTGATGGGAAACATAATACTAACAATGTTTATTATGTGAAAGGTCTGAATCATAATCTCTTGAGCGTTGGAAAAATGCGTGAGAATGGATATAACCTTTTATTTAGGGAAGTGGTTGTGAAATAAGAAAGAAATCCAGAACTGTAATTTTTTTTGCAAAGAAGACAAGAGGAAACATGTATTAGTTGAATATTGCTAGGGGATAATGTTTGATGTCTCAGATCAATGAGAGTTGGCTATGATACAAAAAGATGGTTCATATCAATTTTGACAACATGATGAAGATAATTTAATTACAAGCACTAAGAGATTGTTCAAATCTTACAAGACCTGCTAAGAATTTTCGCAAAGAATGTCAGATTGGAAAATATACAAGGAAAACTTTCAAGACAAAAGAACAATTCACCACCGGTTGTTCAAAATATTACATACTGATCTATGTAAACCTACAAGAATAAGAATTCTACATGGAGAAAGGTAATTTATGCTCTTAATTGATTATTATTATAGAATTATTTGGGATTCTTTCTTAAGAGAAAAAGTTGAAGCATTAGAAAAAATTTAAGATATTTAAGGCTATGGTTGAGAATGGGGAAAATAGAAGAATCAAATGATTGAGATCTAACAAAGGAGGATAATTTAATTCATATGAGTTAAACATTTTCTATGAGAATCATGGCATTAGGGGAAGTTTTTCTACTTCTCGAACACTGCAATAGAATGGTGTAGTTGAAAGAATAAATAGAATAATATAGGAAGCATCAAGAACCATGATCAAGGAAGAAAATCTACAAAATATATACTAGAAAGAAGCAATATTTACTACGTTAGACATATTGAGATGTTTTTGGCATTGTTGTCATTGATGTCAAAACCTTCTTACTGAATACCTAGTAGTATCAGTTGGTTGTTGGTGGTATCAATTTTGGTATCGGTTGGATAGTTGTGGTTATCAGTATTGTAGTTTCAGTTATATGCTTGAAACATGATTAGTGCGTATAGTTTTGGTGCTTAGTGAAAAGTGTACTTGATTCTACTTATGAATCACATCTTTTGGTGTACTTGTATACTTTCTGTGTTTGGAGTTACATGATGTTTTTTTTTTTGTATCTATTGACTGTTGTTCTTATAGTGTTGTTCTAGGTATTTGTGATATCTGGACTTTGTTGCAGTTCATCAAGAGTTTTTGTACAGTGATCATATCTTATTCTGGATAAGTTTTATCATTTCTCATCTGTCAGCTGGTTTATAAGTTTTGTTGAACCAGACGTGGTCTTGGTTGTGGTATTCTGATGGTTCCATAATTTACATCTTTTTAGTGAGAGTAATATGAAGCATGTATATATATTAAATGTGATGTAGCCCAAACCCTTCTAGAACAGTAATTCAAAAAAAAAGCACAATAGAAATTATTACAACTCCAAACTCTTCATTAAAATTCTCCAGTCCACTCTATCTCAATAATTAAAAAACTCTAACTTAGTACAATTCTAAAAATTACCATATTTGGCAATTTTTCGGGAAAAATGGAAAAAAAAGTTTTTTTTTTTTCCTTTTTTGGTAATTTTCAAAACTCATCCTATGAATCCCAATTTTTCCCAAGAAAGCCCCCCAAATAAGGAAAGACAAATTGCCAACTAACCCATGAAATCAGAAACATGATTTTAGATTTATTACAAAAAGCAAAAATCTAAAAACTAGAAAAAAAAATAGTAAAAGCCAATTTTGGTGGCCAAGATGAAATTTCTGGCTCCGAAAAAGATGTCAAAATGGCCACCTATCAAGATAAGCTTGATCAAAAATCCAAATAACTCCTCCTAGTGTATTTGTCTATAAAATTTCATCAAAAACCCACATCCGAGTCAAAAGTCATTACCCTCGGATGCTCCTACATCAAAATGTGACCTATGTTAGGTCTTTTGGTAATATGTTGTAAACATATCTTATGTATGAAATAGATTTGGGGTTGGTGGCAACGTGTTGAATATAATTGTAATATTTTTTTGAATTGTGGTCGACACACTTTTGGTGTGGCCGACATATGTATAATTAGATACTTGTATAAATAAACAAAACCTTTTTATATCTAGTGCGAGTGTGTGCATGTGATGTGGAGATAGATGTGAGTAGATGTGCAAGTTGGAGATAGAGAACCAAAGGTGATATAGTGTGAGTCTGGCTTGGTATATCAAGAAATGTTGTGAAATAATTTAAGTAGAATAGAAGGTCGTATATACTATGTTGTAGAAGTTTCATGTAATTTGGCATAAGGTTTGTATTGGATCTCTACTATCAGTGATATATGTGCTATCAATTAGAACTATTTCATACATATCAGATGGAATTCTATCGGTTCACACTTTATCAATAAACATCTTTTATATTGGTAGTGAGCCTAATTGTATTGGCAGTTTTCCTTATTCATATTTTTATGGTAGTTAGCCCAATCTATAGTAAACCAACCCGCACTAAGAAAAATGGTATCGAGCCCTTGTAAAAATCACCTTAACTGGTGTTCATTTCATGAGAATTAGTTTCTACATGGTTTTTCCCAGTTTGGGTTTCCATGTAAATTTTGGTGTTCATAATGTTGATGGTTTTGTGCTTTCATGTTTACATATGTTATAAGTTTCATAACTGTTTAAGTGCTTATCCATTCAGTAAAAGTTTTTAATAAGTTTATGTGAATACTTGATGCACCCCCCCTCTCAATTATTTGGCATGTTCAACAATTGGTATCAGAGTTTGGTCCCTTGCTGTCAGAGCTTAACCACTTGAGGGAGATATTGGTTATTTGAAAAAATAGGAGGATACTATGCTGATGAATATTGGCAGATCATGATGAATGACATTGAGAGTATTGAATGCAAAAATGAGGAGTTGAAAGTGTAAGACTAGAAAAAGGCATAAGAAGCATATATAGGTAACCACAAACCCTAAACAATATGTTACCCTATCTAATCTAACATTAGAGCCATTGAAATAGGAATTCACAAACAATATGCAATTAAAACATAATAACTCCCTTCAAGTGATACTCAAATGCTCTCCTTTCCTCTCCATGGGGTCGATTATGTTTCTCTTTTGTCAATGACAAAATTGCACAAGTATTGAAAAGCTAATGTTGAAAGAAAGAATACTAGGAGATAGTGGTTCAAACTTGAATGATAGGAATGCATCTCAATATATAGAAAATGAGAAGCAACCAGGTGAATTAGACTGCATAAATTCAATGCATAATCGAGGGAAAAGAAGGTAGGATATTGGAAGCACGATTAGGGGGAAATTGAATTAGGAGATATTGAAGATATCATGAAGCACCTTAGTAGGGATGTGAATCACAATCAAGGGATATGAAAAATTAGGTGGGATTAGGAGGATTTAATTCAATAAATAAATCAATATTCCTCAGAAATCAAAATTAGCATTTATGAAATTATAAATGTTAGAATAGTCCCAAGGGATAAATGAGAGGTAGATAATTATATTTAACTCATAACTAAACATAAATACAAACACACATATCCCAAAGATAGGTGCAACTCAAGAAATAATGTAATTACGTTGGCTCTTCACAGATAATCTTCAGTCACTGTAACTGCCATAACTTATTAACATAACTCAACTGAAACTTCATATCTGACTCAGCGTGAATGCACATATCATCTACAACATGTATATATCATAGAAATAAAAACATAGATCCAAAACATATGCACTGATAATTGCATATAGAACATCATTGTATATTATATGTTGTCATCAATGACAAACATACAATCAACTATTTGCACAGAGGCAAATCTCCAACAATATTGTTAGAATAGTCCCAAGGGATAACTTAGAGGGGGGCGAATCAGTTATCAGCTAGTCTAATTATTTTCTTCAATTAAATACAGAATAACATTAAGCATTAACACATTCATATATCACAAGATAGAACACAAAAATTTTGGTTACGGGGAAACCAAATAGGTAAAAACCCCAGTGGGAACAGCACCCACAAAGAGCTGTACTTGAGTATAATTATCCCTGTTAGGAGATCTTGCAAGCCTGTTAAGATTTGTTCTTTAAAATGAAATAACTATAGTGAAATGGTTAAGGGTCTGACCCTGTTAGGAGTCTTTTACAAATAACCCTATTAGGGGTGAGGACTCACTGTCCAAAAAGCTTACTGCTAAAATGATGAAGGCTGCAACCTTCCGTAAAATAGATATGCACTATATATGATAAATGAACTATTTGAGTAGACTTGCTATCTTGATCAGTTCTAGTGTGTTGTATACTTCCACTTCTTCTCCACATAGATCTTTTCTTGATGAATGAAATGTCTTTACTGTCCCAAAACAATATACATTCTAATCTGTACTTTTTCTATCTCTTTTCTTATCATTCACACTTAGCGTTCACCATATGAACTACTATAATTATCTTCTCAAAATATGTGATCTTCATCGGCTTTTGGAGTCCCTTCAATACTTCTTTAGTCAGCCACATCAAGCACACAACCTAATTAGAATCATGCAACCCAAACTGAACAGACACGATGCATCACAAAGTCAGCTCCACCAAATTAACTCCAACTTCACGACTCTGATAGAACATGTTTGGCACCTTTAGATAATTATCTTTAGCTCATAACTAAACATGCATATCCCAAAGATAGGTGCAAATCAAGAAATAATGTAATTACGTCGACTCTTCACAGATAATCTTCAGTCACTATAACTGCCATAACTGATTAACATAACTCAACTGAAACTTCATATTGACTCGGCATGAATGCAAATATCATCTAGAACATGTATATACCATGGAAATAAACATGCATAGCTCCAAAACATTTGTACTGATAATTGCATATAGAACACCATTGTATATTATATGTTGTTATCAATGAAAAACATACAATCAACTATTTGCACAGAGGCAAATCTCCAAAAATAAAATCCCATAGATTAGAATTAGCTAATTAATTAATTAAAAAATAATTAATTGTGAAGACTTAGGATAAGAATGAATAAATATGATTTATTCATAAAGAATAGTGAAATACCTTAGGTTGTTCATCATCCCAAGAGGATAGATTAGTGAATTATCAATCAAATTGAATGTATTAACGTACAATTGAATTGATTTTGATAATATTGATAGAATTAGGATAGATTCGAGGCATTGCTGAATTTTGACAATGCACCCAAATAATAATGTTTGAAAATGATTGAATAGCGTTATAGAACTTTTATGGTGCCATAGGATATAAATAGGAATAGGGAAACATCGATGAACTTAGACAATGTTCCCAAAATAATAATGACTAGAAATAGCATTGATGAACTTGAACAACACTATTGAATCGATAATGATAGATTGATAACGATAACATCGATAAACTTTGACAATGTTGTCAAATAGTTGATAAAAGGGATACAAAGCATTGATGAACTTGGATAATGCTCCTAGAATGATGACAAGATTGATTGATTTGATTGATTTTAAAATTGAGTTAATTAGGCATCGATGATCTTGGACAATGCCCTAGAATGGTTGGGATGAGTCCAAACCATTGTGAAAATGATTTGGAATAGAATAGAATAGATTTGAATTGATTTAGGATGATTTTAAATGGTTTAGGATCGAATAGGCTTGGTTTAGGATCAAATAGGATCGGTTTAGGATCAAATAGGATCGGTTTAGGGTTGATCGGAATTGATTGGGAAAATGATCGATTTGATAAAGAGAGTAGAAATATTAGTAAATAATTGAACAATTTTGCAATATTCAATCATCAACGAAAGACATGATGTTGTCATATAATAAAGACCATATGCACAACATAGAGGAATAATCAAATCATAAAATAATGTTTCAATTGTAATGCTAAAAATGTTAAAACACGTAGACTAGCAAGCTCAAACCATTTTTGGGTGTCAACATTTTGCCCCTCTTTGATACAATGCGATTATGAGCGTTGTGTCAAAGAATCTTGAAGAAAATTGCAATAAAATATGCCCTATTGATAATAGGATACGTAGGTTTCCCCTCAAGAAATTGACCAAAAAATGCAAATGAGAGGTCAAATTGTCAACAATGATGAGACGGATCCACAACAAAAAACAGATCAAAAATCAGAGGTCAAATGTAAAAGATATGAGGCACAAAGTTCAAAAAGCATAGTGAAAAACACAAAAGGCAAGGGTTGCACGTCCATATAGGCAACCAAGAGGCTATAAAAAGGCTTGGAGAGGGATTTGGAGGTCATTTTCATTCTCACATTTGGAGGAATTTGAGCTCTAGAAAAAGGAGAATGGATCGAGTGCCAATGCAAAATCAGCATGGGGAACGAGTGCATAGCTACTGAAAGTCAGCCAATGCGGGACCCAAGGTGAGTACATATGAGGCTCTCAGTGATTTATAGGGTTTGTATATGTTTCTAGGTAGTTTAAGGCTTGAAAAAGGGTCAAACAAGGTCAATAGGGGGTCTACACATGCCACCTACACCGCTTGCATGACCACCTACATAGGTCACATACCGAACTGCACACCTAGTGCAAATGGGATGACCACATGTGCTACCTACACAGTTGGTCAGCCAAGATGTGTAGTTGGTTAGCCAAACTACGTAGTTGGTAAAGGGATCTGAAAATGGGGTAAAATTAGGTCTAGGGGTCCTAAACCATCCCAAACTTTCCTAAACAAGTCAAATCCCTATAATAAGGTCAAAATTAGGTCAAAGTTGGTCAAAACAAGTCTTGGGTTGGTCAACAAGTAACAAATAGTATAGAAAGTTGACCAAAGTTGCATGGTGATAGTAGGAGGAACTTGCAATCCCGCAAACATGGGAGAGTAGACCGGTGTATCTGGATATCCAACACTGACTAAGAAGACATCACATGTAGAACCTAGCCTTAGTAGGACTTTACTATATCACTTATATGCCTAAGATTAGGGAAAATCATGGCTTGATTACAATGCTTGCAGAGCAGTGGCACTCGGAGACAAGCTCATTCCACCTACCAACAGGTGAGGGGAAAGTGACATTGGAGGATGTGTGGCACATCCTCATGATGCCTATTCATGGAGAGATAGCGGAGTACAACCCCGTGACATGGAGATCAACACTGCACCAATTGTTTGACAGCAATGATGAGGACCTTGACGTCCGGGACTATGAGATCCGGTGGGAGATAGTTGCGAGACAATGCAACAAAATGATTGCACTGATATGTGGTGTGATTGCATGTCTACTAGTGCCTAACAGGCAAGGCCATGGATTCCCCATCGGGTTGGGGAGAGTCTTAGAGCGCAAGATCATGGAGGGTACAATGTTTGCATGGGTTTTGTCTATGTTTGTGATGATGTACTACTAGCTCCATTAGTTAGCATACAAAGGAGGGTTATCAATCAGTAGTAGGATCACACTCCTACAGGTGTGGACGTATGAGCACATAGCTATCTTTTGGCCCATTTCTTAGAGGATGGTATAGCTAGACATGTCATACATGTACTATTATTGGGGAGTGCTTGCACAGGGGCCACTAGGTTACACATTATATTTTAGGCATGGGATAGATATTATCAAAGATTATACGTGGCTACCATATAGAGATTTCCCCAGATGGGATGATGACAAAGAGAACTTACCCTATTGCTGACACAAGAGGTACCTCATTGGGAGAACTATCATGGGTCACATGGTGATCAAGATTTAGCTACCAGAGAGAGTACATAGATAGTTTGCAGAGAGATAGGGAGTACCGACAGGTACAATATTGTTTACCTGATCAAGGGGTGAGGTCAGGGCATGGGTTACAACACTCAGGACTTAGGTAGCATATGCAGAGTTTGACAAGTTGAGGCCTAGAAAGTGTGGAGCAGGTGCAGACATAGCATATGCAGGGATGATAGATGAGTATGACCAATGGTTTTTTGAGCATTGGCATGTTCCTCTGATAGATCTAGCGGTGTCAGTACTGAGAATGTGGATGGCTGGGGATGAGAGCATGAAGGAGGAGGATGAGGAGGATGAGGAGAGTGACAAGGATGGGGATGATACTGATAGGGATCCAGGTGCTATGCCGATATAGATGGATGAAGATAGTGACGATCTTCTACATGAGGATGACATACAGGTGCTTGATGACAGGTTTAAGGATGATAGGTAGTAGAGACAATGCATTGCATAGTTGATGAGCCAGGTAGACTGACTGACGCTTGAGAGAGACATAAATAGAGCTGCATGGGCTATAAAGTGAGCATCACTTTTGGATAGATTGATAGTAGAGAGGGATGCAACAATAGCCTCTCGAGATACAACTATGTCTAGAGCACAGAGGGCTGAGGAGGAGTCACGATAGTTCATTAGTAGCATCAGAGATGTAGGTGCATGCAAGATTGCAGGGATGTTGGGGGATGATCGATCAGAGTCATAGTATTGGAAGGACATGTACAGGAGAGATGTGCCACGAGAGCAGTGGGTACCAAGTTATAGAGTATCTTCCAGAACATCGCACTCTCGTAGGACATAGAGCAACGGGGGAGTGCTTGGACCAATGGGGCCACCTAGATCAGGAAAGAGAGGGCCTCAGGAAGGAGGAGCCTCACCTTTGACACAAGACAAGGATCAGGAGGACTGAGAGAGCAGAGGTTGATAGGATATTTTCTCTAGCAGAGGGACACTTTTGATAGACATGTTATAGATCATGAGCCTGTGGGCCTCAGTGTATAAAAACACCTTATTTTTGTACTCTGATACTTTTCTAAGATATATATATATATATATATATGATATGCAACTATTTCTATGATGCACATGATGGATGATTATGTACATGATTTTACTTTCCTGTTATATGTTGATGCTCAGATATTGCAATGTATGTCTTTTTTTATGCAATATATACATGTTGTGAATAAAATCATTATTTTTGTCTTTTTTGCTTTTTTAAATGTATGAATGCAAAATGCAAATGTAGTTTTGGATTTTTTCATTTTTATGAATGCATATATGCAGGATGCACATGTTTTTGATATGCCAGAGTACTAGACAAAGATGACTGCAAGGACTAACTGAAGAAGTGTTAGCAGAAAGTGGAAATTAGATGAAGAAATGTTAGTAAGAGAGAAAAATGATGGCTTTCAGAAGTGCAATTATGTTATAAGATCTTATTTTGATTTTGCAAAACTGGATGTAGTGCATCATGGCACAAAAGCTAGAGCGAGAAACCCATCCTTTTGTGTAAACAAACATGATGCAAACAGAGGATGATCTTCTCCATCCTGAAGCATACATACCCCAAAATTTCATGAGATCATCAAACATGGAGAAGATAAAGAAAAAAACCGGTCATTAACCATCCCGACTATTCTCACAAGTTCAGATAATATCATTGAGTAGCATAGGAACATGATCAAAAAAGAAAAAAATCAATAAAAGATAAAACACTCACTAAAAAAATGTGAGCCAATGACCATTCTAATCTTTTTTTACTTGCATTAAATTTCCTTTGATTGATAGCTTAGTTTGGAAATTGACTGATTGGATAATTGATTGATAAATTGGACAGATTGATTGGTTGATGGATAGTAAACATCAAAAGATCAAACAGGTCCAACCAGATTGAATGTTGAGTCACAATGATTTGGATCACGTTTGTGAGAACGATTTTTTTAAGCATAGAATGATGACTCTGCCACACATGTCTGCAAACATGATGATCGTTACACAAAAGAAAGACCTGTATGTACAAATTTATTGCAAATTTTTTGAAGAAGCTTTTGTAGTTTTTAGTATTTTTTGAGATATTTGAATTTTTGTTGTGATGATCTTTTTTCAGGATGTTTTAAAAATTTTCAGGGTTTTTTATGACTTTTTATAGATTTTTTCAGCATCATATTTGATTTTTAAGGTCTTTTTTCAGGATCATATTTGTTTTTTTTTTTGGATTTTTAGCTTCTTATTTGCATTTTTAAGATTTTTTTGGTCATTAAGATATTTACAAGTCGTTATCTCCAATCTGATAGTCGAGGAATCTCATGGATAAACCACGGTCAAGGTCTTTCCCCTAGTTTGGATTTAAATTCAAAGACAGGCAGTGCCAGGAATCTGCCCCTAGACAAAAGATAGACTATGTATAGAGGCCAAGGAGACATATGGATTGGGTGTACCAAGGGTAAGACAAAGGAAATCAACCAGTTACATGCCATAAAGGGGCACTAGGGTTGAGTCAAAGTGAAGATGTCCTTAGGAAAGGACATCAGCATAACAGATAGAATCATGATAGACATTGGAGCAACAACTTACTACGCGTGGTGCCTATTTTCCAGGTTTTCACCACGGTACTTGCCAAAAGTGCCTGTTTACTAGGTTTTCACTTATGGATGAGATTTTTCCTCTTGATTTCTATTTTTGCATGCCAAGATGATTGTTTACTAGGTTTTCATCAAGGCAACCATTTTTTATTTTTTTTTATCATTTTCACTTTTGCGAATGGAAGATGGAGTTGACTCCCCAAAATATGTTGTAGCAACAAGGTCAATAGAGAACCCTGCTTTATGGTCTCTAGATGGCATGCCTTCTCAGAGCTCAAATAATTCCACTATTGCTTCATCATTTTTGAAGCAATCTAAGCTTGGTGATCCTTATTCATCCCAATCAATAAGTTTAGGGTAAATGAGGGAGATGCCATCGTTAGTGGTGAAAATGTTTTCGAAGCCAGGGGTAAAGTAAAAGATGTAAACATTGGTTTCTTTAGAGTCAGAGACTTCGTGTACAGAAGATTCAGGACTAGGATCCCAAAAAATTCTAGCCCAGGGATCAAGACAGGTTATTGGAGGAGGTATTATATTAACATGTTTGTCTTCTATTGGTGGGTCATCAGATTCAGGGAAGACAGGGTCAAGTTCATAAGAAATAGAGGAATAGGATTTCCATTCCCACTCATTGGAATTAGTAGTTTTAGAACAGGGAGCCTCATATGCCTTGTCATCATTTGAAACATCCACATTTTTACATGAGGCCATTTTAGCATTCGAAGAGAAAATTTGCAATGGTTTAAATCCAATTCCCAAATGAGGAGGATGACCTTTTGTAGCAAGAGGTTCAACAATCCCTTTCTTGTGTACTCCAAGACCACTGTGCCCATCATAGCCTTTTTTCTGCATTAGTTTCAACCCTGGCCCATATCTTTCAACAGGTATCTCAGTCGGCTCTTGTTCTTGTTTTTTTTTTCCCTTGAAAATACAGCTAGATGCAGGGTCATATACATGCTCCTCATGCAAACCTCCCCACCTAGTGAATGTGGCTGAGGGCATAAATTTCATGATGGTCTTTGGTGGTTATTTTTGCAATAATTTTGGTTTTCCATAGGACTTTAAAGAGAGAGGAAGCTTCCCAATGTGAAATAGTTGCGTCATTGTATGCTTTCCACAACCTTTATCTTCAATTTTCATCTTTCCTTTTACCATTTTTTCAAGGGTGGCTGCATCAACATGTTTGGAAGAATTGGATGGGGTAGCTTTGCTGTTTGTAGGCACCTATTATGGGGTCCCTTATTTCAAATTAGTACAGAATAGGAAAGGGTTAGGATCACCTGGGAAAATGATCTCAGCTCCACTGTGGAAAACTTTTATACATTGGTGGTAAGTGGAGGGAACTGCCATCATGGCATGGATCCATGGGCATAAGAAAAAGGCTAGAAAAGGCATAAGAAGCATATCTAGGTAACCACAAACCCTAAACAACATGCTAACCTATCGAATCTAACATTAGATCCACTGAAATAGGAATTCACAAAAAATATGCAATAAAAACATAAGAACTCCCTTCAAGTGATGCTCAGATGCTCTCCTTTCTTCTCCATGGGGTAGATTATGTTACTTTTTTGTCAATGAAAAAATTGCACAAGTATTGAAAAGCCAATGTTGAAAGAAAGAATACTAGGAGATAGTGGTTCAAAATTGAATGAGAGGAATGCATCTCAATTTATATAAAATGAGAAGCAATTAGGTGAATTAGAGTGCATAAATTCAATGCACAATAGAGGGAAAAGAAGGTAGGATATTGGAAGTACGATTAGGGGGAAATTGAATAAGGAGATATTGAAGATATCATGAAGCACTTTAATAGAGATGTGAATCACAATCAAGGGACATGACAAATTAGGTGGGATTAGGAGGATTTAATTCAATAAATAAATCAATATTCCTCACAAATCAAAATTAGCATTTGTGAAATTATAAAATCCCATAAATTAGAATTAGCCAATTAATTAATTGTGAAGACTTAGGATAAGAATGAATAAATATATTTTACTCATAAATAATAGGGAGAGACCTTAGGTTATTCATCCCAAGAGGATAGATTAGTGAGTTATTGATCAAATTGAAGGTATTAATGTACAATTGAATTGATTTGGATAATTTTGATAGATTGGGATAGATTCGAGGGATTGATGAATTTTGACAATGTGCCCAAATAATGATTTTTGAAAATGATTGAATAGCGTCAATGAAATTTGATGGAGCAATAAGGTTGAAATTGGAATAGGGAAACATCGATGAACTTGGAAAATGTTCCTGAAATAATAATGATCAGAAATAGAATTAATGAACTTGAACAACACTATTGAATTAATAATAATAGATTGATAATGATAACATTGATAAAATTTGACAATGTTATCAAATAGATGATAAAAGGGATACGAAGCATCAACGAACTTGCACAGTGCTCGTAGAATGATGACAAGATTTATTGAATTGATCGATTTGAAATTTGAGTTAATTAGACATCGATGATCTTGGACAATGCCCCAGAATGGTTGGAATGAGTCCAAACAATTGTGAAAATGATTAGGAATAGAATATAATAAATTTGAATTGACTTAGGAAGATTTTAAATGGTTTAGGATCGAATAGGCTTGGTTTAGGATCAAATAGGATTGGTTTAGGATTGAATAGGATCAGTTTAGGGTTGATCATAATTGATTAGGAAAATGATCAATTTGATAAAGATAGTAGAAATATTAGTAAATAATTGAACAATTTTGCAATATTCAATCATCGGTGAAAGACATGATATTTTCATTTAATAATCATAATATGCACAACATAGAGGAATAATCAGATCACAAAACAATGTTTCAATTGTAACGCTAAAATGTTAAAACACGTAGACTAGTAGGCTCAAACTTATTTTGGGTGTCTACAGAAAGAAAAATTGAAGGAATTGAATGCATGTGTCAGTAAGCTAAGGAATCGTATCCAAGAGTTTAAAGAAAGGAAGATGGAATTTAGTCAGGAATTGAAGTTATCAAAAGAAAATGTGGCAGAATTGGAGAAGATGTTCAATGAATAGAAAATTTTTGAGGAATTTATGAAAAATGGATTGGAAGCATTAAAGGTAGCTTGGAAGATGACCGTCGAAGAGCTCAAATAGAATTTGGAAGATTGGAAGCAGGCTGAAGGGGATTTAAAGAATTTTTTTTATCAAAGTATGGAGGAATGGAATAAATTTGAAGAGAATTTAATGAATATCATCAAGATGAAGTCATAAGAAAATGAGAAGATATATAAATAATTTAAGAAGCTGAGATCTGAAGCTAAAGTGTGTGAGAGATGTACTATTCTGAATCAGTTATTAGCCCCATAGAAGAGTCACAAGGATAAAGAAAGATTAGGTTTTACTGGTGAATGTTTATATCTGAAGGAGAAAGGAAAAGAAAAGGTAGTTGGAGCTGAAGAGATGTTTGAGGAAGTTGAAAATATCCACAATCAAAATACTTATACAAGAAGGCCTCCAATAAGGAAATTGAATGTTCAAAGGTACTTATATTTTAACGGTTATTTTCACATTTGCAATAATTTTGGTCATAAGGAATTTGATTGTAAGATGAGGAAATATTAGAAGATTGAATGCTTTAGTTGTCATAAGGTTAGTCATAAAGAACGTCAATGCAAAATTCAAATTTCTAAATCAGATAAGAAGAATGGAATGAATAATATCTTTCATGGGAATTTTTATGTTTGTCACAACTATGTTCATAAGGATAATCAATGCAGATCTAGAATTCAGTCAATAAGATTAGGTCAAAGAATTATTAATTATTTCAAATGTGGACAGATTGGTCACTATGCTAACACATGCAGATCTAGTGGTTCTTGAGTAAATGCTGAAGAAAGGAATAATGTTTCATTTTCAAGTGAATCTCAAAAGACTAATATGATATGGAAGAAGAAACAATTTTTTGGTGAAGAGAGCTCGAGGGTACTGGATCCTGGTACTAGCTCTTCTAGTAATTAAGCCTAATCTTTTGGCTTAGGGGGAGTATTAATGGTGCAGGAGCACGTTAAGGTATTGTAGAGATATTTAAAACATTTTGGCTCTTAGGTTGGTTTGGACAACCACCAAAGTTAATAAGGACTAAATATGAAGTCCCAAGTGTTTTTTGTGTGTGTCTAGAGATAGGAGGGATTAGGGTTTAATGTTGGATGTGATCAAATAGGATCTAGGGGTCTAAGTCCTGGAAAGTAAACCCAAAGGTCAAAAGTTGACCAAAACTCCAAAATGGAGTGGCACTTGTGATTTTTATGTTTTTGAATGTTTTAAGGTCGTATTAAGTGGTTTAGGATCGAATTGGGCCATTGGAAGTAGTAGTTTCTCATTTGCGCAAAATAATTAATTGTGAAGACTTAGGATAAGAATGAATAAATATGATTTATTCATAAAGAATAGAGAAATACCTTAGGTTGTTCATCCCAAGAGGATAGATTAGTGAATTATCAATCAAATTGAATGTATTAATGTACAATTGAATTGATTTTGATAATATTGATAGAATTAGGATAGATTTGAGGCATTGATGAATTTTGACAATGCACCCAAATAATAATGTTTGAAAATGATTGAATAGCATCAATGAACTTTTATGGCGCCATAAGATATAAATAGGAATAGGGAAACATCGATGAGCTTAGACAATGTTCCCGAAATAATAATGACTAGAAATAGCATTGATGAACTTGAACAACACTATTGAATCGATAATGATAGATTGATAATGATAACATCGATAAACTTTGACAATGTTGTCAAATAGTTGATAAAAGGGATACAAAGCATTGATGAGCTTGGATAATGCTCCTAGAATGATGACAAGATTGATTGAATTGATTGATTTTAAAATTGAGTTAATTAGGCATCGATGATCTTGGACAATGCCCTAGAATGGTTGGGATGAGTCCAAACAATTGTGAAAATGATTTGGAATAGAATAGAATAGATTTGAATTGATTTAGGATGATTTGAAATGGTTTAGGATCGAATAGGCTTGGTTTAGGATCAAATAGAATCGGTTTAGGATCAAATAGGATCGGTTTAGGGTTGATCGGAATTGATTGGGAAAATGATCGATTTGATAAAGAGAGTAGAAATATTAGTAAATAATTGAACAATTTTGCAATATTCAATCATCAACAAAAGACATGATGTTGTCATATAATAAAGATCATATGCGCAACATAGAGGAATAATCAAATCACTAAACAATGTTTCAATTGTAATGCTAAAAATGTTAAAACACGTAGACTAGCAAGCTCAATCCATTTTTGGGTGTCAACATTTTGCCCCTCTTTGATACAATGCGATTATGAGCATTGTGTCAAAGAATCATGAAGAAAATTGCAATAAAACATGCCCTAGTGATAACAGGATACGTAGGTTCCCCCTCAAGAAATTGACCAAAAAATGCAAATGAGAGGTCAAATTGTCAACAATGATGAGACAGATCCACAATAACAAACACATCAAAAATCAAAGGTCAAATGCAAAAGATAAGAGGTACAGAGTTCAAAAAGCATAGTGAAAAACACAAAAGGCAAGGGTTGCACATCCATCTAGGCAACCAAGAGGCTATAAAAAGGCTTCGAGAGGGATTTGGAGGTAATTTTCATGCTCACATTTGGAGGAATTTGAGCTCTAGAGAAAGGAGGATGGATCGAGTGCCAGTGCAAAATCAATGTGGGGAACGAGTGCATAGCTACCGATAGTTAGCCAGTGCAGGACCCGAGGTGAGTACATATGAGGCTCTCAGTGATTTCTAGGGTTTGTATATGTTTCTAGGTAGTTTAAGGCTTGAAAAAGGGTCAAACAAGGTCAATAGGGGGTCTACATGTGCCACCTACACAGCTCACATGACCACCTACATAGGTCATGTACCCAACTGCACACCTAGTGCAGATGGGATGACCACCTATGTTTCCTACACAGTTGGTCAGCCAAGCTATGTAGTTAGTTAGCCAAACTGCGTAGTTGGTAAAGGGATCTGAAAATGGGGTAAAATTAGGTCTAGGGGTCCTAAACCATTCCAAACTTTCCTAAACAAATCAAATCCCTACAATAAGGTCAAAATTAGGTCAAAGTTGGTCAAAAAAAGTCTTGGGTCGGTCAACAAGTAACAAATAGTATAGAAAGTTGACCAAAGTTGCATGGTGATCGTAGGAGGAACTTGCAATACCGCAAACATGGGAGAGTAGACCGGTGTATCTGGATATCCGACACTGACTAAGCAGACATGACATGTAGAACCTAGCCTCAGTAGGACTTTACTATATCACTTATATGCCTGAGATTAGGGCAAATCATGGCTTGATTACAACGCTTGCAGAGCAGTGGCACTCGGAGACAAGCTCATTCCACCTACCAATAGGTGAGGGGAAAGTGACATTGGAGGATGTGTGGCACATCCTTAGGATGCCTATTCATGGAGAGATAGCGGAGTACAACCCCGTGACATGGAGATCAACACTGCACCAATTGTTTGACAGCAATGATGAGGACCTTGATGTCCAGGACTATGAGATCCGGTGGGAGATAGTTGTGAGACAACATGACAAAATGATTGCACTAATATGTGGTGTGATTGCATGTCCACTAGTGCCTAATAGGAAAGGCCAAGGATTCCCTATCGGCTGGGGGAGAGTTTTAGAGTGCAAGATCATGGAGGGTACAATGTTTGCATGGGTTCTGTCTATGTTTGTGATGATGTACTACCAGTTCCATTAGTTAGCGTATAAAGTAGGGTTATCGATCAGTAGCAGGATCACACTACTACAGGTGTGAACATATGAGCACATAGCTATATTTCGGCCCATTTCTTAGAGGATGGTATAGCTAGACATTTCATACATGAACTGTTATCCGGGAGTGCTTGCACATGGGCCACTAGGTTACACATTATATTTCAGGCATGGGATAGATATTCTCAAAGATTTTATGTGGCGACCATACAAAGATTGCCCCGGATGGGATGATGACAAAGAGAACTTACCCTACTGCTGACACAAGAGGTACCTCATTGGGAGAACTATCATGGGTCACATGGTGATCAAGATTAATCTACCAGAGAGAGTACATAGATATTTTGTAGAGAGATAGGGAGTATCGACAGGTACAACATTGTTTACCTGATCAAGGGGTGAGTTCAGGGAATGGGGTACAACACTCTGGACTTAGGTAGCATACGCAGAGTTTGATAAGTTGAGGCCTAGAAAGTGTGGAGCAAGTGTAGACATAGCATATGCAGGGATGATAGATGAGTATGACCAATGGTTTTTTGAGCATTGGCATGTTCCTTTGATAGATCCAGTGGTGTCAGTACTAAGAATGTGGATGGCTAGGGATGAGAGCATGAAGGAGGAGGATGAGGAGGATGAGGAGAGTGACAAGGATGGGGATGATGCTGATAGGGATCTTGATGCTATGCCGATGTAGATGGATGAGGACAGTGATGATCTGCTACATGAGGATGACATACATGTGCCTGATGACAGGTTTAAGGATGATAGGCAGTAGAGACAACGCATTGCAGAGTTGACGAGCCAGGTAGACTGACTGACACTTGAGAGAGACATAAATAGAGCTGCATGGGCTACAAAGTGAGCATCACTTTTGGATAGATTTATAGTAGAGAGGGATGCAACAATAGCCTCTCGAGATACAACTATGTCTAGAGCACAGAGGGCTGAGGAGGAGTCATGATAGTCCATTAGTACCATCAGAGATGTAGGTGCATGCAAGATTGCAGGGATGCTAGGGGATGATCAAGCAGAGTCATAGTATTGGAAAGACATGTATGAGAGAGATGTGCCACGAGAGTAGTGGGCACCAATTTATAGAGTATCTTCCAGAAAATCACACTCTTGTAGGACATAGAGCAACGGGGCAGTGCTGGGACTGATGGTGCCACCTAAATAAGGACAAAGAGGGCCTCAGGTAGGAGGAGCCTCACCTTTGAGACAAGACAGGGATCAAGAGGACCAAGAGATTAGAGGTTGATAGGTTATTTTCTCTAGCAGAGGGACACTTTTGATAGACATGTTATAGATCATGAGCCCGTGGGGCTCAGTGTATAGAAACACCTTATTTTTGTACTCTAATACTTTTTTAAGATATATATATATATATATATATATATATGATATGCAACTATTTCTATGATGCACATGATGGATGATTATGTACATGATTTTACTTTCCTGTTATATGTTGATGCTTAGATATTGCAATGTATGTCTTTTTTTATGCAATATATACATGTTGTGAATAAAAGCATTGTTTTTGTCTTTTTTGCTTTTTTAAATGTATGAATGCAAAATGCAAATGTAATTTTGGATTTTTTCATTTTTATGAATGCATATATGCAGGATGCACATGTTTTTGATATGCCTGAGTACTAGACAAAGATGACTGTGAGGACTAACTGAAGAAGTGTTAGCAGAAAGTGGAAATTAGATGAAGATATTTTAGTAAGAGAGAAAAATGATGGCTTTCAGAAGTGCAATTATGTTATAAGATCTTATTTTGATTTCGCAAAAATGGATGTAGCGCATCATGGCACAAAAGCTAGAGCGAGAAACCCATCCTTTTGCGTAAACAAACATGATGCAAACAGAGGATGATCTTCTCCATCCTGAAGCATACATACCCCAAAATTTCATGAGATCATCAAACATGGAGAAGATAAAGAAAAAAACCGGTCATGAACCATCCCGACTATTCTCACAAGTTTAGATAATATCATTGAGTAGCATAGGAACATGATCAAAAAAGAAAAAAATCAATAAAACTAAAACACTCACTAAAAAAATGTGAGCCAACGACCATTCTGATCTTTTTTTACTTGCATTAAATTTTCTTTGATTGATAGCTTAGTTTGGAAATTGACTGATTGGATAATTGATTGATAAATTGGACAGATTGATTGGTTGATGGATAGTAAAGATCGAAAGATCAAATAGGTCCAACTAGATTGAATGTTGAGTCACAATGATTCAGATCACTTTTGTGAGAACATGATTTTTTTAAGCACAGAATGATGAATCTGCCACACATGTCTGCAAACATGATGATCGTGACACAAAAGAAAGACCTGTATGTACAAATTTATTGCAAATTTTTTGAAGAAGTTTTTGTAATTTTTAGTATTTTTTGAGATATTTGAATTTTTGTTGTGATGATCTTTTTTCAGGATGTTTTAAAATTTTTTAGGGTTTTTTTTATGACTTTTTATAGATTTTTTCAGCATCATATTTGATTTTTAAGGTCTTTTTTTGGGATCATATTTGATTTTTTTTGGATTTTTAGCTTCTTATTTGGATTTTTAAGATTTTTTTGGTCATTAAGATATTTACAAGTAGTTATCTCCAATCTGATAGTCAAGGAATCTCATGGATAAACCACAGTCAAGGTCTTTCCCCTAGTTTGGATTTAAATTCAAAGATAGGCACTGCCAGGAATCTGCCCCTAGATAGAAGATAGACTATGTACAAAGGCCAAGGAGACATATGGATTGGGTGTACCAAGGGTAAGACAAAGGAAATCAACCATTTACAGGCCTTAAAGGGGCACTAGGGTCGATTGAAAGTGAAGATGTCCTTAGGAAAGGACATCAAGATACCAGATAGAATCATGATAGACATTGGAGCAACAACTTACTACGCGTGGTGCCTATTTTCCAGATTTTCACCACGGTACTTGCCAAAAGTGCCTTTTTACCAGGTTTTCACTTATGGATGAGATTTTTTCTCTTGATTTCTATTTTTGCATGCCAAGATGATTGTTTACCAGGTTTTCATCAAGGCAACCATTTTTTTTTTTTTATCATTTTCACTTTTGCAAATGGAAGATGGAGTTGACTCCCCAAAATATGTTGTAGCAACAAGGTCAATAGAGAACCCTACTTTATGGTCTCCATATGGCATGCCTTCTCAGTGCTCAAATAATTCCACTATTGCTTCATCATTTTTGAAGCAATCTAAGCTCGGTGATCCTTATTCATCCCAATCAATAAGTTTAGGGTAAATGAGGGAGATGCCATCGTTAGTGGTGAAAATGTTTTCGAAGCTAGGGGTAAAGGAAAAGATGTAAACATTGGTTTCTTTACAGTTAAAGACTTCGCATACAGAAGATTCAGGACTAGGATCCCAAAAAATTCTAGCCCAGGGATCAAGATAGGTTATTGGAGGAGGTATTATATTAACATGTTTGTCTTCTATTGGTGGGTCATCAGATTCAGGGAAGACAGGGTCATGTTCATAAGAACTAGAGGAATAGGATGTCCATTCCCACTCATTGGAATCAGTAGTTTCAGAATAGGGAGCCTCATATGCCTTGTCATCATTTGAAACATCCACATTTTTACATGAGGCCATTTTAGCATTTGAAGAGAAAATTTGCAATGGTTTAAATCCAATTCCCAAATGAGGAGGATGACCTTTTGTAGCAAGAGGTTCAACAATCCCTTTCTTGTGTACTCCAAGACCACTGTGCCCATCATAGCCTTTTTTCTGCATTAGTTTCAACCCTGGCCCATATCTTTCAACAGGTATCTCAGTCGGCTCTTGTTCTTGTTTTTTTTTTCCCTTGAAAATACAGCTAGATGCAGGGTCATATACATGCTCCTCATGCAAACCTCCCCACCTAGTGAATGTGGCTGAGGGCATAAATTTCATGATGGTCTTTGGTGGTTATTTTTGCAATAATTTTGGTTTTCCATAGGACTTTAAAGAGAGAGGAAGCTTCCCAATGTGAAATAGTTGCGTCATTGTATGCTTTCCACAACCTTTATCTTCAATTTTCATCTTTCCTTTTACCATTTTTTCAAGGGTGGCTGCATCAACATGTTTGGAAGAATTGGATGGGGTAGCTTTGCTGTTTGTAGGCACCTATTATGGGGTCCCTTATTTCAAATTAGTACAGAATAGGAAAGGGTTAGGATCACCTGGGAAAATGATCTCAGCTCCACTGTGGAAAACTTTTATACATTGGTGGTAAGTGGAGGGAACTGCCATCATGGCATGGATCCATGGGCATAAGAAAAAGGCTAGAAAAGGCATAAGAAGCATATCTAGGTAACCACAAACCCTAAACAACATGCTAACCTATCGAATCTAACATTAGATCCACTGAAATAGGAATTCACAAAAAATATGCAATAAAAACATAAGAACTCCCTTCAAGTGATGCTCAGATGCTCTCCTTTCTTCTCCATGGGGTAGATTATGTTACTTTTTTGTCAATGAAAAAATTGCACAAGTATTGAAAAGCCAATGTTGAAAGAAAGAATACTAGGAGATAGTGGTTCAAAATTGAATGAGAGGAATGCATCTCAATTTATATAAAATGAGAAGCAATTAGGTGAATTAGAGTGCATAAATTCAATGCACAATAGAGGGAAAAGAAGGTAGGATATTGGAAGTACGATTAGGGGGAAATTGAATAAGGAGATATTGAAGATATC
>MU223592.1:1703864-1718116 GCA_018584345.1 Thuja plicata
GAAGAAAGGAATAATGTTTCATTTTCAAGTGAATCTCAAAAGACTAATATGATATGGAAGAAGAAACAATTTTTTGGTGAAGAGAGCTCGAGGGTACTGGATCCTGGTACTAGCTCTTCTAGTAATTGAGCCTAATCCTTTGGCTCAGGGGGAGTATTAATGGTGCAGGAGCACCTTAAGGTATTGTAGAGATATTTAAAACATTTTGGCTCTTAGGTTGGTTTGGAAAACCACCAAAGTTAATAAGGACTAAATATGAAGTCCCAAGTGTTTTTTGTGTGTGTCTAGAGATAGGAGGGATTAGGGTTTAATGTTGGATGTGATCAAATAGGATCTAGGGGTCTAAGTCCTAGAAAGTAAACCCAAAGGTCAAAGGTTGACCAAAACTCCAAAATGGAGTGGCACTTGTGATTTTTATGTTTTTGAATGTTTTAAGGTCGTATTAAGTGGTTTAGGATCAAATTGGGCCATTGGAAGTAGTAGTTTGTCATTTGCACAAAAGATGTAATAGTTGCTCATGACAACTTTGCAACTTTGCAAAGTTGTCATGACAACATTTCCTAAAAGCTAGGAAAGGGATTTAATGGTGCCCAAATTGTGACATGAGGGTCCAAAATTGTGGAAATATGATATATAAGATGGAGAAAACCCTAATCTGATAGTTGGTTGTCATTGAGTATGAACTGTGTTAAGGAGGGAATTTGATTGTATTTTTTTAACAGAGCCATCATCCAGTACTTTAATGGATTGAATGAAGTGAATTAATGCACTGATATTTTGTTTTGTGTTATGTATTTTTTCTCTGTGGCATTAGTTTAGTTTCTTAGTTTTCTATCTTATCAGTTTGTAAATTCTCTATATTTTATTGGTTCTTTGTCTTATTCTGGACCAATCATGTAAAATATGAACCCCACTTGACTTCCTATGGTTGGAAAGATATGGCCACTTGGGGTCAAGTAGGGGACCTTATATATAGTGTATATATGGTCTATAGAGTCGATTCTTGCAAGGGAGCTATTATTTCTAACAAGCCCTAGGCGAGTGTAGTGACATTATGGTTAGAGGCTTGTGTAGAACAATAGCATGGAAATATGTTAGATGGATTGGATTGAACTAGTAAATGGTGGGAGCATGTGGAGGAGTGTTTCCTTGATTATATTATGCAAGGATAATATTGGGGGAGTTTCTTAGAGCATCCATTTAAGACAAAGAAACTAGATGGGTGAACATGCTCCTAAAACCCTTAAAAATAGGGGTTTAGAGAAAATCCAGTGTACGGATAGAGTGGGGTTCCAAAACCTTGAAAATCCTAGAGCCTAGGATAGACCTAAAAATAATCTATAGTTGAATTGGAGGGTTGTTAAGGGAATTTGTGAAGAAATCTAAGAAGACTAGTTTCTAGGAGGCCTAATTGACCAAAAAGGCTACAAGGCCTCAAAATCTAAAAACTAGGAACTTGTTTGAAACCTAATGGAGTGATCCATGAAAGTGGATCAAACCTAGTTGTAAGTGACCTAGGAATGGTTAGGAATCCCATTCCTATTGCCAAGGTCAGATTGGAGAGACAGGCTAGAATAAGCCTAAGGGTGCATAGTTGAATCGATAAGGACTTGGAGGGAGGTTGAAGTTGGTGGAGAGTTCTAAAGGAGATAGGGGATCATAGAGTTGTCCTCTAGTTAGGGTAGTGATAGAAACCCTAAGAATACCAAATAAAGGGTCTTGGAAAGAGAAAGAAATCTCTTAGAAGTTAGAGATCCCCATAAAATTGGTATCAGAGTCATTGGAAGGCTTGGGAAGTAGCTAGTGTATGTCATAGGGAAGTGAATCCATTGGAGAAAGCACCATGGTGACCAATGAAAAATTCAAAAGGGACTTGTAAGAGCAGAAAGTCAAGAATAAACTTCTTGAAGAAGCTATGGAGGAGATGAAGCTAAAGTTTGCAGAAGTTGTAGAAGTAGCAAACAAGATGAAAAAACAAATGGGAGAAGAGAAAGATAAGGGAAAGAGTCAAGTTGAAGAGGAGGTAGAACCAGAGCCTGACCCTCCTTTACCTAAGGAACCATTCCTTAATTCCCTCAAGGAATTAAGTGGAAAGGAATTAGAAGGCATTCCAGTGCTCTCTAGAAATATCAATGTAGAGTTGGTTATGGAGTGGATTGAGGGTATAGAAAACCATTTTGAATGTGATGGTATCACATAGGCATAGAAGGCGAAGATAGCCAAATCAAGGCTAAGAGGAAAAGCATTAACTTGGTGGAAATTTTTTCAATAAGAAAGAGAAAGGGAAGGAAAGAAGACAATAACAACTTGGAAAGGTATGGTGGCTAAGGTGAAAGAGAGCTACTTACCAGAGGATTATGATATCCAACTATACAAGAGAAGGTGGAATCTCAGACAAAAGGATCTAGATGTGGCATCCTATATCAAAGATTTCCAAAAAATATGTCTTAGATCAAGAGTGCAAGAATTGGAAAACATCAAAGTTGCTAGGTTCCTCAATGGTATCAGATGGAACATACAAGAAGAGTTAAGCCTCTTCACTTTAAGTTCTATCCATGGATATTTTCATATGGCCCTACAGGTGGAAGAAAAAATCAAGAAGAAACAAGATTCCAACTCTAGGGGAAGAGGAAGAGGTAGAGACTATAGAAAAGGATATAAAGGTGGTTCTAGTGGAAGGAACAATGCTACCAGAAGGAAAGGAGATTCTATGGTTGCCAAATAAAATCAAGAGACTGGTAATAGAGGAGGATATAATAGAGGTAGAGAATTTCACAATGGTGGAAGAGGTAGATCAGGTGGGTTTGGAAGGAGCTCAGATTTTGCTATGATGAAGTGTTACTATTGTGGCCAATTAAGTCACCCTTCTTATAGGTGTCTAGATAAGCCACCATCTTCACAAGGTAAGAAGAAGATTTCATATGTGCAAGAAGAGGACATGACTAAACAATTAGAGATCAGTTTGGATTTAGATAAGGGAGAGAACCTCATGCTTAGGAGGATTATAATCAAAGAACCTACAAGGGATGAAGACAAGAAGAAAAGGGCTCTTTTAGAGTCAAGTGTAAGATTCTTGGAAAAGTGTTTAGGCTCATAATTTACTTTCAATATACTGACAATGTGATCTCAGAGGAAGCAATGCAAAAGCTTAAATTGGTCAAGATTCCTCATGTGTGCCCTTACAAAGTAACTTAGTTGAATAAGGGACAACATATACTAGTTAATGAACAAGTGTGGGTTGAATTAACTATTGGAAAGTATCAAGATAGGATAATTTGTGATGTATTACCATTGGATGCATGCCATATGTTGCTTGGCAGACCATGACAGTATGATAGGGAGGCAGTTCACCATGGGAATGAGAATAAGTACTCATTCAAGAAGAATAGAGTAACTTGTTAGAACTTTTTCTTGCAACACTTACCTAATGATGATAGTATACCTTATATACTTGAATGCAAACTCTTTTAGGCAAGAGAAAGGCTAATTGCTGAGGTATTTGATAACACTGGGGATACCTATTATTACCTCCTTCATTTTTGAGCTCCACAAACTCAGGAAGGTATTACCTATTTAAATATTACTGATACTTTAGCCCATGTATTTGGTGGATTAATTCATTCACTAGTTATGTACCTATAACCTCACTGTAACAACTTATAAAATACTTTAGAGATTGCAATGATTAATTTGAAACCAAGTATTATAAGCTAGGCTATGTTTTTGATAACATGAACCAATGAGACAAGGATTTGCATCCTTCTTCCTTTTGATTTTAGGAGGGATAACCTAATGATTCACTCTTCAAGGAATCACTAAAACAGACACTGTCCTACTGACATGAGTCCTTACTAAGTTTAGTTTGTTTGTTCTTAGTAACAGAAGTGTTTTTATTGAAATAATTTTGAATAGTTTTGAAAACTTGGATGATGATATATTATCAGACTAAGACCTAGATCAGTGCCTGTCCTTTGGGTTACAGAGTCAATAAGCCCAAATCTCACATAAAAAAAACACTGTAAGCTGCCTTACAACCTACATGCAATTTAGATAATTTGCCTTACAAATTATCTAGTTACCTCTAAAATACTGTATCAAATCTTTAAATACTGATATGCTTCCTAAAACCACTCACAAAACTCAGTTCTTTACATGAAATAAACTTGCAAATAATTAAATAGTTACCTTGTAACCAAAATGCTTCAGACTGCCTTACAACCTTAAGCATACAAAAACATACACAGGAAATAAAGAGACAAGAATAGAGAAGAGTAAAATTGCATCGTATTTTATTGATGTGATCCTTCTTTCATACATGAAAAATCTTTGAAGCTTGAAAACACAGACACAAATTTAGAAAGTCTGATTTTATAATATATTTCATCCTTTTACAAAAATACAACCTTTTTCTATTTATAGGTTTCTAACCATCTTAGCTTCCTTTTCTTTTAGGATGCAACAAGCTTTGGATGGTCATAGAAAACCTAACCCTAAAAATACAGAAAAGACAAAAAGATAGAGAGAAGAAGCGATGGAACGACCAAGTCAAGAGATGAAATTAGATATTCTTTATTCTTCACCCGATCTAGTGACTTCATTTTGATAGTATACATAGTAGCTGGTAGTATTTATGTTGAGTCTAGATGACCATGCTTATATACTCACCTACTCTTTTCTTTAGTAATAACTAACTTCCTTATCTTTAATAGTGAGGCACCAAGTGTTCACCTTTACTCATCATCCAAGACTTCTTCCTCAACTACTGGCTTCTTTCTTTTGGGCATGGTCATTAATTCCCATGCTTTCACTTCATCATTGATTGGCCACTTGAAATCTTGAGTGCCCTGTACTTGTGCCTTTTTCCTGTCCCATCTGACATTAGTGATGTTCTTAACATCAACTAGAAACTTATTGATATCAGTTTCTGCCTTGAAAGCTTCATTCAAGATCTTATTGAATCCTTCCATATCCACATCTGATCCTAAAATAAATGCCTCATCACTAGGCATTTTTCTATCAAATTCATTCCTCCAGACATCTAAGGCTTTGACTTGATCATCATCTCCCCTTAAGCAAGGAACAAATCTATTAAAATCAGTAGAAAAGAGGCTTAACTTAACCTCTATTTGATTCAATTTGGCTTTAAAGAATGAGAGAGAAATATTGACCCTTTTGATCTCATCTTCCACCTCTATCACTATCTCTAGAAAATTTGACCTCAGGGCTTGTAAAGATGCAAGCTTTTCAAACAATTTTACCTTGGTGGACCACTTGGTAAAATAGGGGTTTAAGATAGCAAGATAACCCATCACCTCTATATGCAAATCTGGCAACTTGTTATAGGCATTAAGTATAACATCAGTCTTATCCTTTAATACCTCAATTCTATGTTGTAGAATACCTCTTAATGCTCTCAAGGAAACCTCATTCTTCTTTTGTCCTATATCCTCCTTCTCAACCACCTCTTCTGATTTTGCCTTGTCTTCAATTTGCAAAGGTTGTGGTTGTACAGGCACATACATCACCTTGGGGTTCTCTTCAAATTCCTTCATCAATCTTTTTATCAATAGATCTTGCTGGTGTAGCTGGATATGGCACATTTCCCGGTCTTTAGCCAATGCACTTGTTTCTTCTAACAATGTGCTACACTTATCAGACAACTATTTAGTTTTTTCCTCATTTAAGTGAGCCCAGTGTGTCATGATTTGGGATATCTCCAAATCCCCTATATTCTGCACAGACCAGACCATCTGATTTCCCACCATGTTTTCTTGAATGTTTACTAGCTGAGGCTTTTGATCCTTCGGGCATAGGCTCCACATTGCAAAAGATTGGGATTTTGGGCTATACCCAAATCCTTTGATTATATCTCCCATCTGCACTTCACTGGCCATCTTCAGATCAGGCTACCTTCTTATTTGGTCAATTATGAAGGTAGATGCTAAGTCCCATCCCTCAGCCAATAATATGCCACTGTCCAACACCAACTTCTTGGCTTCCTCAGGTGAGATGTCCTCACTTTTTGGATCATAAGACTGCAGGGCCACTAAGGCCTCATTTGTTATTGTCTCCTTTCCATCAATAGTCAATTGAGCTCTTATCTCCTCCTTCTTATACCATCTTAGGAAGTCTTTAAACTCCTCAATTTTGACAAAGTTGTCATCACTCAAATTTTTTTGTGATGGATCAATCTTTCATCAACACCAACCTTAAGAGGCGTTTCAACCTTCTCTTCCAAATTAGGCTGTTGCTTTTTTCCTTCCCTAATCAATTTTCTTAGGTTATGGTCATATAACCTATTTCCTAGCACCAGGGCTCTTGCTTTATCCTTTTTCTTCTCTTACCCCTCACTTGAAGGCTGACCTATCTCCATTTTTTTTCCCCTTAGCAGCAAGCTCTTCTAAATCATTAGGTTGTGTGGCCACTGTTAAGTCAACAATGTGGCCCTCTACTCCCTAGAGCTGTGGTATCTCAGCAACATCTTGTTGAGGTTGAACATATCTAGTAGGACGGGCATAGTCATTGTCACTACTGCTATCACATTCAGACTCTGAATGGTCTAGCCCTTGGGCACCTTTCTTATCAATAACAGTCTCAAGCTATTCAGTGAGCACATAAAAATGATCGATCATGGCCTTTATTTTGTGAAAATATGGGATATCAGGGTAGAAACCCCCAAAAGCTAACCCATTTCTTTTGATTTGCCTTTCAAGGTTCAAAAACTCCTAAATCCTTGTTCTTTTTTTCTTAATCTCATCTTCATCAAGGATGTTCCTTGTTGCATCCTCCTCAATACATTCACAATGGACATTGGTATTGGGGATTATGGGAGTATACAATTTCCTGACTCCTGCCATGAAGCCTTCAGGGTCAATATATCTGTAAGATGCTGCCCCCATTCTGCACCCTTCTAACCATTGGCTAACTGCATCAATATCACCTTTACCAATTGTGAAATAAAAAATTTTGAATTGTCTAGGGGTCAAGGTCCCCTTCTTATGAGGTGCAAAGTGCTCACTATCTGTTAACAATAGTTGCCAAATGAATTCCATTGCTACCACCCTTGCTGGTACATGGTAAGGAAAGATATGAGGGGGATGAATACATCCAGATACCCTTATTATGGTATAGTTCTCCTGTAGGAAGAAATCTCCCCAATTATGGTCTCCCTCCCATTTATTCAAGTAATCAAAAGGCCTTAATGGTTGCATAACCTTAATAGGGACCCTTGTTCTGCTGATGCCTAAACTTTGTATTATTGGATACACAATCCAATTCTGGAAAGCATAATAATCATATTCCTTAGATGTATAATTCCAAACCCTTACCCAAAATTGGATAGGATTATGTCCATCCTGATAAAACCTCTGAGAAGCCAAATTACTCTCATCCATGATCATGAAATTAAAGTATAAGAGTAGATGCATGAGGATGGAATAATGGAAGAACTTGGGTTCCTTTTCCTTAGGGTATTTCATCTTCTTCTGCATTTCTATGAATCCCTCATGCATCTTGTCTATAATATGTTGTATATAATCATAACCGGTGCTAGAATGCACCTCCTGTAAATCCAACACCATCATCAATATCCCAGTATTGATCTTCTCTGCTTCCCCATCTATCCCTAGTACTCTACATAGGGCATAGGCAATGTACTTTATGTAGAAGTGCAATCCCTTGTAATAATAAGGGCTTGTCCTAGACATAGGATCCAAATATTTCCTCACCTCCTTAAGCATATGCTTCTACAACTATCCTCTAGCAATACCAGGCTTCAAATTATATCTCTATTCCCATTTAGTCAGGTCAATTTTGGTGGACATGGTGCTATACAAGCCAAAAGCTTGCATGAAATAATTCCTATTGAGGATAAGTAAGGCAGTGCCATCATCCCTTTTAATTGATTTAGACAATACATCATAATGGATGGTGAGGCCTAAGAACAAATCTACATCTATGTAGACATCAGGAACTATTAACCTAGCCAGGCCACAGGTGCAAGGGTTTGAAACTGGCATGGCTTTATCAGAGTTCTTGTAAAAGTAAGAAAAGAGTGAAAACCCTGTTGTTCCTGGAGTGTCAGCATCCCTGATACCATAGTAGTCATATTTAAGTAGATTAGCATCTGCCATCTTGTTCTGAGTTGAACCTGGCAATAATTTGAGGAATTCATCTAAGAAATTTTGTTTCCCCTTGGATTCTTCGTCTACCTTTTCGCTCCTACCATTGGTTGAAGCTACACTAACTTCTCTACTCATGTTTGTTGTGCTTGAATCCCTTTTATTTTACCAATATTGAAACAAATCTATCTTTCAAGATTTACTTACTCCTTTATACACAATTCTCAGGAATTCAAAGCCTATTGATCAATGGAAAACTCTACAACTCTCTGATTTCTTCTCTCTTCTCAGAACACCTAGCACTTTTTTGCTCTGAAACTCTGAAAGCAAGGTAAGTTAAAATGAATCCTCGATCAATTCTTTATGGTAACTGTTCCCAGTACATGACTCATCACTTGAAAAAACATCAATTATGTCTTCAATTCAGCATGCTAAAAAATTAATTGAAAACCTAGCGGTAGTTCGATGAGCGTGATAGGAAATCAAATTCACAAATTTGAATCCTTAGAAAAACCTTATAAAATTTGAATGAGATGACATGTCTTCAGGTGATTGGCTCTCTGTCATACATCTCAGCTACCCTTTTTTACATAGTAATCAATATTTGAGCCTGTCATTGGACGATGAATGACTCACATTGTCATATCAGATACTGCCACCTTTTCTTAATATTTGATATCAGGTGACCACGCGACTGTATATAGTCTCTCTTTCACTGACCCAAGTCCTTAACACATGATTCTTCTAGAGACTCAGTGACTATGTAACTTTCCTTGTCTTAGTTAATGAAATTTATCATCTGGCGATCACGTGACAGTGAAGAAATCAAAATTGTTGGATGTTAGAACTAGCTCACATCCACTTCAGAGACTACATGACTAACTATTATCCTTGGCTTTCACGGTTATCACCCAGTCGCTGAGTGTTTTCTTCCTTTTACTAGGCCCCGCGACTACCCCTAGTCGCCTAATCATAGAACACAAATGTTGAATGTCAAAATTCCTTAGAGACAATGCGACAGGTACTTTTACCCTTTGGCCCATCTGATGACTACACAACATATCCTTATCTCCAAGTCGCGAGCACTTTTCCTTTTGGACTCTTTTATTCATAGACTTTGCAACCACCGTAGGATCTCTTAATCACTTCATCTGACGGCTCCCACTAGATCGCCAAGTAATCTATCATAACCTAAAAATATTTAGAGACTATGCGACAAGCAAAGACCTTTATACTTAGTCTCGTAATCACTGAATAATTTCTTACCATTTGATGACCATGAGATAAACCTTTAGTCAACTTACCCTTGGACATGTGTGTCATTGATTACTTGTCTTTGCATTGCAGAATAGAAAGCTGACTTATCATTTCAAACTGGTGACAACCCAACTGTGTTTCATGTCAAATTGTTTATGGTTAGTCACGATGTCTGAGCATCTTTCACTTAACTACCATCCTTTCTAGAGATCATGCAACTAAAGAATTTCACTATTCATTTAACTATGAATCAATCTAGTGATTATGCGACAACCAAAAATCACCAAGTCTCATGATGAACCCTTGACTGCTGATCTTTTATTGCAACATCATGACTTATCTCTGGGTCCCTTCATATACTATTTACCTATTAATCATTCTGAAACTACACGATATGAAGAAATCAAGAATTCATATAAATCTAAAAGAATATTCCAATTCAGTAAGAGACCATGTGACACAAGTTAATCGCCAAGTCTAGAAGGAAAAATGAATATGCTATTCAGGCTATGCGACTAGGTGATCAAAATTTGTAACACATGACTTAAGTGAATCCAAAAGTAACACCAAACTAGAAGTGAGATGAACGTGTTAGGGTTTTTCTCAGTTTTGGTGAATAAACATGACCTAGGGTTTCAAGGCTTTGTGATTTTTACATGGGTTCTGACCTGAAAACCAGAAGATTTCAACAGGGAGAAGATACATAAACTGAGAGATCTCTGTCTCTAAACATGAAACTAGAGTGAGGACCTATGAAAATTTGGGGAAATAGGCCAAAACTAGGAATACAACCAATAGTGGCTCTAATGAGGATTGACTAAACATAGTTCATGGCAAAGAACCATAGAATCTCTGGTTGCAGACCACATCAAAAAATGGAGAGAAACCTAACGCAGAAAGGGAAATACTCACAGAACTTTAAAATAGGGAAAGATATCTACAATATAGTACACATTCACTTGTGCATTGCTTTGATTCTTACTCAAAGAAAGGCTTCAAAAATTGCCCATGCACAGGAAACTCAAAAATTTATCCCTCCATATTTTTCAATAAATATGAGTCTTTGCCAAAAGGGTTTGAAATAATATAAGGTCCTAGCCATAAAGACTCAATTTTTTGTGCTTACCTTTGTCCTCTACCCTTGCATTCCATTGGAGAACTAAGTCACCAGCCTAAAACTTTCTATTAGTATCCCTTTTGTCAAACAGATACTTCATTTTTTGCTGTAACTTTATGTTCTCCCTCTGACTATCTCTCCTTGTTTCATCTAATTATATCAACTATATCATCCTGTCTTGCATCTTTTCAGAGACATCTAAATGTTCTTCTTGTATGAATTGGAAAATAGGTAATAGATTGTTAATTGGAAATCTTGCTTGTAAACCATATACTAACTCAAAAGGATACTTACCAGTTGCTTTCTTGAGTGTTATCCTATCAACCCAAAGAGCTAGTTTCAATTTTGTGTGCCATGTTCTCTTATTTTGTTCTAGAGTCCTCTTTAGTATCTCCAATATTCTTTTATTGCTAGACTCAACTTATCCATTAGCCTGTGGGTGATATGGGGATGAGTATGATATTATAATCCCATACCTTTCATAGAAACTTGTCATTTCTTCTGATCTAAAACTCATAGCATTATCCATTACCAATTTACTAGGCACACCAAACCTGGTTAAAATATTATCCATGAGAAACTCAGTAACCACCTTGTTGGTTTCTCTCCTTGTAGGGATAGCTTCAATCCATTTAGTAAAGTAATCAATGGAAACCAATATCCAACTATGCCCTACACTAGACTTCTCCTGAAATTCACCAATAAAGTCAATCCCCCACATAAAAAAAGGAGCCTCAGTACTCACTGGATTCAGCAACAGAGCACCTGCAAATTTCAATTTATTGGAAAACCTCTAACATGGTTCACATTTCCTGACATGTGTATAAGTATCTTTGAACAAAGTAGGCCAATAATACCCTGATCTCAAAATATTATGTGCGGTGGTTTTAGCAGAATAGTGACCTCCACATTATTCTTCATGCATCTCAGTCAAAAATTTCTTAGCTTGGTATACATCAAGACACAATAATAGTACACCACTCTTATCTTTCCAAAACAAATCACCTTGGATTAGAATATACCTTTGAGTTTGAAATTTCATACTCCTCTTCTAATTTTTAGACAAATGATTAGGACACTTAGCATTTTTGAGAAAGAAAACAATATCAGTGTAATATGGTTGCCTCTCTATACTAGTAATGGCTTGGTCATGTATTTCTGTCTGGTTTAGCTGAACTAAATCCAGGTTCTCTTCTATCATAAGCTTTTCTAAGCCTTGTCCTCTTATTAATTTGGTAATATTGATTTCAAGATTGAATTCTTGAATTCTTGTAATCCACTTGCACCTCTTACCAGTTACCTCTGACTGTGTAAGGATATCTTTTACTGCTGAATGAGGAGCATAGGCCTGCACCTTAGCACAAACCAAGTAGGGCCTAAAAGAGTTTACAGCTTTTACCAATGCATAAGCCTGCTTTTCCATTATTTCATAGTTAAGCTCTGTAGCCTGCAAGGATCTACTATAAAAAGCTATGGGATGTTCAAATCCCTGTTCATCCTTTTGAAGCAATATGGTAGAAATTGTATGAAATGAGGCAAATGAAAATAAAGAGAAAGGCTTAGTGTAATCTGGAGATTTAAAAACTAGAGCCTCTTGCACTACCTTTTTTATTCTTTCAAATGCTAGTTGAGCCTCTTCATTCCAAACAAACTTAGCATCTTTCTTTAGCAATTTTACAATGGGTTTAACAATTTTTGTAAAATTAACTATAAATCTTCTGACAAAATTTATCTTTCCTAAAAAGGATTGCACACCTTTTAAATTCTTTGGAGCAATCACTCTTTGAGTTGCTTCCATTCTCTCAGGGTCTATCCTTACCCCTTCCCTGGACACTATATGTCCAAGCAACTTCCCCTCTTTGACTGCAAAATTACACTTAGGATTTAGTGAAACACCATATTCTAATGCTTTGTTAAAAATCTTACCCAAGTGATCATAGTGATCAATAGCCCTTTTGGAATATGTAGTCAAGTCATCTTGATAAATAACCATGAATAGATCTATGAATTCCTTGAAAGAAACATCCATGGCCCTCTGAAAAGTTTCCCCTACATTTATTAATTCAAAAGGCATCCTGATATACACATATGTTCCCCATGGAGTAGTAAATGCAGTTTTATACTGCTCTGTCTCCTTAACTAAGACCTAGTTGTAACCTAAAAAGCCATCCATCATTGACAAAAATTCACAACCAGTCACCTTATGCAACATTGCTTCCATATTTGGTAGTGAATAGTTATCTTTCAATGAAGCAATATTGAGGTTTTTGAAATCAACACATAGTCTGATGTCACCATTTTTCTTTCTAACTGGCACTAGATTTGATACCCACCTTGAATGTCTAATGGGCTGGATTATTCCGGCGTCCTTGAGTTTCATCAACTCTTGCTACATCTTGGGAGCCAACAAGGGGTTAATAGGCCTCTGTTTCTACCTCAATGGCTTCACATCTAACTTTAAAGGAATTTAATGCTAAAAAAGGTCTTCTTTATATGCTTTCAAGTCATCATATGACCAAGCAAAAACATGTTTGTACTTTCTCAGTAACTTGATCAGATTTATTCTCACATGAGAATCCAAACCCTTTCCAATATAAACTATTTGAGGATTATTTTAAAATCCTAAGTTTATTTCTTCTAGATCCTTAATATTGGCATTGCTTAACTTTGATGTATCATTTTGCTAACTTATAAACAATTCTTCAAGTTAAACCAAACCCTTAGGAATCTGATTAGAACTTAATTGGACAACTTCATTTCCAAAGATGTAATATTTTCCATCATCATGTTCCAGTAAGGAACTACAATCTATACTTTGGTTTTCATAATGGTCTAAATATTGTATGAACTTCAAAATATCTTGATCATCCTAGAACACCTGCTAGTTGTATATGTTGTCTGGAACAACTAGTCTTGTTTTGACTTCTAGTATTGATACTCCATGTAAGGTCAAATCATCATTTTTCAAAGCAACATTTTCTAGGAAATCAGCCATAATATTTTTTGACCTTTCTAACCAATTTATATCAAAAGCATCAAACATTTCAAGTTGATCCCAAATAGCATGTTTGTACATTTTCAATCTATCATTCTTTATAGCATATTTGGATCTGACCTGTGCTACCACCAATTCAGAATCAGCATAAACCTTTAAACATTTTATACAATGTTTGATAGCAATTTCAAGTCCTAAGAATAAAGCCTAATACTCTACAGTATTGTTTGTACACTGGAAGGCTAACAAAAATGAGTACTTGAAAGTTGTACCTGATGGAGATATCAACAATACTCCTGCCCCTGATCCTTCTTTAGAGAAAGCACCATCAAAGTAAATTTTCCATAATCCATCTTCCTGCAAGATTAATTCTCTATTCAAAGGGTCAGCTTGTTGATCTTTATGTTCATCTTTTTGCATTCTAAAATTTTCCATGTCTATGTCAATGCAACAGTTTACATTAGTATCCTCATATTTTTCTATCATGTGGGGAGTCCGGCTCTCCCTCAAGACATTAATGTTTTCTCCATCAATGTTGAAAGTAGCATATGATAAATCATTTTGTATACTACCTCCCATTGAAGCACTCCATTTTCTTGATAAAAACATGCCATAATGAGGTGGTATGTTAACCATAAGAACATTCATAGTCATCACTACATCAGGGCAAACTGCTAGTCTATAAGGCATAGCCTCAATAGTACCAATTATAGGGACCTCTCTAGAATCCATAGCTCTACATCTGCCATGAGGTGTATCAACT
>MU223592.1:1738812-1753753 GCA_018584345.1 Thuja plicata
TGAGCATACCAAGAAGACAAGTACTAGCTACAAGATCCACAAATCCAACAAACTAAGAGATCACATAATACATCCACACAAGGGACTGACTCGGGGACTCCCCACCTAAGGATAGAAGGATCAGAGGCAGAGTTTCTTCCTGTGGAACCTGGTGATATCTCCATAAAAACAACATCGATCGAGGATTTTGAGGGATCGCTCAGACCTGTGAAGCCAGGTGGAGACGATACCTGGTACCTGCAATCCTGCATCACCAAGAAGAGATACATATATACACATATGGATATTCATACAAATCAGATATACACAAACAGATGACCAGGATCGATACATCGTGTGGACCTCAACTAAGTGAGTAACTACGACTTCGTCCTGAGCCATGAAAACACATCAGACACATATCTATGAAACATAAAACATCATGATAATGGTTAGATTCAAATCCTTGGTTAGATCCATAAAGCATATAAAAATAGATGTTTTTCTAATCTCATAAACATATAAATGATAACCATAAATGAGCATATCAATCATATCATCATCCACAAAATATAAATGCAAATGTATAGTTCTAACCATCATAATAAAATGTCCAAGTCAAAAGTCCAAGTATCACCATAGGAGAGGGTATTACAGAAACAATACCTGGCAATGGAAAAAACACGGGCGCCTACGTCATGGACCTTCGTGTCCTAGTAGTGTGACAATTGATGTGTGAACTAACGGATTTACAAGAATTGGACCTATAACATTGTATCCTAAAGCCATTGACCTAGATTAATCTGACTATTCATTGTTAAGACCTCATGATAACCTTACAACTTGAAAAAGTTATAGAACATACACATTTTCAGTCTTCATTCTTCAAAAACACAGTGTCTGTTATGCTTGTTCTTTGATCAGTTTCTGAAAATGCAAAACAAACATCCAACTATCTAAATGAGTCAAATGTGTTAAAGTATAGGGTTGTCAACATCAACTATCTTGCAAATCAGAAGCCTTGTTCCAGAAAATTAAAATTTTTAGACAGTGATACCTATCTTCTAGTTTTTCTTGAGACTATTTCCTATTTACTGCAATTGCCCGCATTTTTCCACAATTGACGAAAGTCTACCACAGTTAACTTGTTTATTGCCGCAATTGACCTATTTATTACCGCAATCAACCATTCACTTTTCTATAATTGGTGGAGTTGTGTCACAGTTGACCAGAGATACTTTATTCCTATTTTGACCTAAATACCTTGAAAGAACTCTGCATTTGGCGTCCAAAACCAGTGTCTATCCCAAAAAAATGTGAAGAACATTTTGTGAATCTCTAAACATTTAAGATCATCCCTTCTTTGAAAAGCATGATTATTATCTAAAGCATTGTTAGTTCGAAAGCTCAAACTCAAAATATCTTGATCTCATCATATCAAACATCATCATTATCTCTATCAAGTGACTTTGTCCTAGGCAAAGGTCAAAAAATCTTATCTTTTACATCATCACCACTTTGAGATCAAGATTTGTCCTTAGAATTACCCTTGTCCAAAACATAACTCAGACTTCCTTAGAAAGGTTATCCTTCTTTGTTTACTTTATATCACTTGTTTTAGCTACAAAATATAGACCACACTATGTCTCAAACACCTCATGGAGGGCCTTACACAAGGTCAAAGGATAGAATGCAACATGATGAGTCATATATCAATAGATTCCCCACTTGGGAAATAGAGAGAGGGGACGACCCTTTGATAAACACCAATTCTACTCTATTCATTGAACAACCCCATGGGTTAGCTTTTTTCCAAAATGTCATAGAAGCGGAACTTGAGGATATAGAGAAAGATTCTTATTCCACACAAGTAGTTAACATTGTTGTAGAGAGGAATCCCAAATGTTTCTTAGCCATGCTAACAAAGAAGGGAGGTAAACTCCCCATTGAATTCAATGTATCAACCATATGGCCCAAAAACCCTCTCACAGGTCAAAACACTACTCAGTCTCCTCAGATACCAACTATTGTTTCTGAAATCTTCCCGCCATTGATAACACCCACATTAACATAAACGATACCCATTCATACCAATGGTACAAACCAAGAAAGCACATCTTCTACTCAAAGCATGACAGGCTCACAACTAAGTGCACCCATGGTCACTAGTATGCCTCCCCCTTCAGTCTCATGGCCTAAAAAATCAATCTCTCATGCTATGCCTTCCATCCCACCAAATAATAGTTGTTCTCAAACTATGCTGCCATTATAGTCAATTCCTACTAGTCTTGGGATCAAGACATCATTCCCGCAGGGGTCTGTCTCTGCAAGTGTGACTTACAGTTAATGCCCACCCAAGGCTATACCTTTTCCCATTCAAAAGCCAATCCAACCCCTACAACATCAACCCCAGCTCTAGTTGCCATAATTCCAACCCCCGCAACAGAAACCCCAGCTTCGGTTGCCACAATTCCAACCCCCGCAATAGCAACCCAAGCTTCAGTTTCCATAATTCCAACCCCCGCAACAACAACCCCAGCTTTAGTTGCCACAATTCCAACCCCCGCAACAATAACCCTATCTTTAGTTTCCACAATTCCAAACCCAGCAACAACAACCCCAGCTTCAGTTGCCACAAATCCAACCTCAACAGCAACAACCACAACCCAACAATATCAACCCCAACAGCAAACACCACCTTGGGCCACTTATGTGCCCCTAGTTCAGAATCATGTGGTGGGAAATCAATATCAAGTTCCAAGGACAAGGTCCTATGTTCCTACTCAAGGGAAATAGAGGTGCAACCTCATACCTACCACAACACAAAGATACAACATCACACATTAGCCTCAGTATCAAATGCACATGTTGATGCAACAAATGCAAACCCTTCAAACCCAAATGATGGATATGAAAAATCAGGGGCAAACTAAATCCTACAACGCAGAGGAATTATACCCATACCCCTTTGACCACTCTCTTCACATGTCTCCATCCCCAACTCACTTCTCGGTACCAAAATTTGACAAATATAGGGGCAATACGAACCCTATTGAGCATATTCAAGATTTTTTTGCTAGTTGCGTCAAAGTCACCCATGATGAGACATATTTAATGTGACTATTCCCACAAAGCTTGGCTAGACCAGCAATGGAATGGTTCTCACATTTACCTCATGGAATTTAGTCTTGGGATGAACTGGTTGAAAAGTTCATCGCTCACTTTCATCATAACATCAAGCGCAAGGTCAGTATCAAGGACCTTTGCGATATCAAATAGAAGGATGGAGAGTCTTTTATGAAATTCCTACAGAGATGGAGGAATACTACAAACCAAATAACATATGATGTGCCTGAACAAGACTTAATAGTTATGTTTGTTGACAATCTGATTCCTGACATGTCATTTACAATAGAACTACAGTTAGCTCTGAACTTCACACAACTCATTGAACAAGGAGTTTGTTGTGAGAAGAAATTAGTCAAATGAGGAATCCTTGCAGATCTAACCCAAGTGAACACAAACAAAAATGCAACAGACAAAGCTAAGTGGTGGAGCAAAAATAAAAATTTCACAAATGATGGTGTCATTGATGTGAAGATGGTCAACTATGCACAACCCAAGGTGTCACTGCAAGGTGCACCTATAGCTAACCAAAAACCCACATGGCCCACTCAACAAGCATACACTCAAAAAAAACCTTCCATTTTCCAAGCAGCCGCTATGTCAAATAGTCAACAACAGACTCAACACAAACCACGGTTTCAATTCTAGCAATGAGATTTCACACCATTAGGAGAGCCAATAGAATCAGCTTTGCAAAAAATAATACAATCCAATAATATCACTCTCCTAGAAATCACAGAATTTGAACAAGATTCAAAAAAACCAAGGTGGTATAATGACAAATATTTCTACAAGTTTCATCGGGTGAAAGGACACAAAACACCTAACTATTACTGATCAAAACACGCTATCTAAGATTTGATTAACAAGGGGGTCATCGATGTAACAAATACCCAAGCCAAAGGAACAACTAATCACACTATATTCAATGATACATTTTATGATCACAACAAAGGGAAAGCCTTTGGGTCTAATGGACAGACAAAACAAGTCAACTATACATATGCCAATGGTGATAATGTTATCAATTGCCTCAATTCTTCAGAAAGCCATGTGGCTATGGTCACTATCAGAGACCAAGGTAACAAATGTGTTGTAACCATGCATTGTACTAGAGTTGTCTTGCATGGAGTACCATCCTCATCTACTATATCTACCAATCCTAATGCAACCCAAGATCCACAACCAAGCCTAGTGGATCAACTCAAACACACGCCTGCCCAGATCTCCATGTTTGACCTATTGCACATATCTCCATAGCATAAACTGGAACTTGACCAAGCCCTTCATAATGCAGCTATCCCAAGGGAGATTACACCCAAAAGCTTCCAAATGATGGTTAACTATATAGCTGCTAACAAACATGCAACATTCATAGACCGTGATGTACCACCACATAAACCCCTGCATAATGATCCTTTTCACTTGCTTGTCTAGGTCCACAAAAGCACTATCCATAGAGTCCTGATGGTGGGGCTGGATTAAACATCTATACTCTAAATTTAATCAATAAACTATGTTATTCAGAATCAAGCATTGATTTCATGAGGAGGATAAATATCTGAGCTTATGATGAAGAGGAAATATCCTCTAAAGGTATTATCATTCTACCTATCTGTATTGGTCTAGTGGTCAAGAACACTCCCTTCTAGATCCTAGATCTTGAGTTGGGATACAAAATCTTACTAGGGAGACCATGGATACATGAAATGCAAGTCATACCTTCAACATACCATCAATGCATCAAATTCCCACACCAGGGAGAAGAAATCATCATAGAGGGAGATCCCAATCCATTCCAATACTATAGTGTGGTCCAAATTAGCACTGATAACCAAGTACCCACAAACCATGACGCGAGCATCCCATCCTCTTCAGATTCAAATCCTAAAGATGTCACAAGGAAATAAGGAAATATATCCATCACCGACAAGGGTTGTGGTGAATACAGCTATGAGGAAGCTTTCACCATCGTGAACATGCCTCAAAGCCCAAGAACTTATGGCATGCCATAACCTGTTATTATAAGAGAAACTCCATAGGCTACTCTATTCAGATGTCTGGCCACAACCTTTTTCAAATGGGGAGATATTGTAGAAGAAAATCCATTTGAACAAGATATCAATACATGGTTCTACCAATACCCACAAGAGACATTTTGACAATCCCTATCCCTGTCAAACTATGGAAATGGTTATACAATGTTACAAAGATTTGGGTATGATGGTACGACTGGTCTAGGGGAAATAAAACAAGGCTTAATGCAATTGTCTCTCCCACCAACCTAGAGAAACATGAGAGGGTTAGGCTATGGGAAACAAAGAACTAGCCCTATAATCCAAGACATCTTAGTTGATCAGGAATAAATAACAGAGATGCATCAGGGGCACAACTTAGAACATTCCTTAATAAGAAACATACTAGCACAATTGTTGCCCTCCAAAGAGGGAACCACTCAAACCTGAGTAAACCTCAACATAGAAATTGAAAATAACGAAGGAAGTGAGACATATGATGAGCGCTCTATCAAAACTGAATCCCACAACTATGAGTGGATATCCCTTCACGACTCTGAACTGTCGATACCAGATTATTCCCCTCGGTCAGCCACCAACTTAAACCTTGATGAATTGTTTGACCAACTATCCATTCCTGACCAACCCTTCATAGATAAACATGTCATTTACTATTCCTCAGGTGATGCATCCACATCACGGTCTATTTTTGTAGGAACCATATCCATAGTCCCTTTTAACCAATTAGAGTCAAACCAAAATGAGAGTTTATGTCTTGTACACCCAAAGCTAATAGAGTGGGATCAACACTAATATGGATGTCTTCGAGAATGATGAGGATATTGAAAACTTCATGGGACTTAGAGAGGGAATGCCATTAGGAGACCACAAAGTAGGCTTCTCCTTTGACCTTGACAAATCAACATACTTTGGGGAGGAAGCCCCTCTTTCGAGTCAACAAAACAAACTGAAAAAGAAAAAAGAATCATCAGTAAGTAAAAAATGAAAGGCGCTTACTGACAAAAAAATGATAAAAAACTAAAACAAGACGTATCTTCTAGTGAAAACCTCACCAAGGCGCTAAAAGATGGAAAGAAGGAACTCCTCCCCTTAACAGAGGAGAAATTGACATTACTAGCAGAAGAAATAGAAGAAGTCAACTTGGGAGATGACAAGAACCCAAAGAACATCTACTTGGTGAAATCACTCACCCTAGAGGAGAGAGAATAATTCATCAGTTTCTTTAAAGCAAGGATGATCAATTTCACATGGTCCTACTTGTATGTGATAAAATTGGCCTTTCTATGGCCTTTCTATTCAACCATACACTTCAACATAGTCCTTATTCATCAGTCACATACAGAAGTGAATATGAGTTATTCATCTTGCATGCCTATATGATTTGACCTGTTGCCTTCTATCTAGATGGGGTTTCAAAATAGCTCTCAGAACGAGAGTCTCACAACCATAGACCAATCTAAGAATGAAGGATTTTTCTCCATGAATGCAATGCAAATGCAAGATTATTCTAAGAATTGAAAGATGAAATATTAATCTAAGACATGATTTCAATGCAATTATTCTAAAAAATTGAAATTATTCTATCACAAATGAAATCTTTTAACTAGAAATGAGATGACAAAATGTAGCAACAATTCAATATTCCAACAATGTATATTTTCCTCAGGGCTTTGAATGAGAAATGGGAGGTCTTTTATAGATTGAGAGCTTGCTCAAAATAGAAAGTTTCCTTTTTGAAATAAAATAGATAGAAAAGCCAGTTTAAAATAAAAAGCTTTCTTTAAAAGAAAACAATAAATTCTTTTCCCTTTGCTTTAACTATTTTCTTTTTTATTTAACTATTTTATTTCTCTTTAAAGCATAGTTAATTCAAAACTTCTATTTCTGAACTGAAGTGAAGATTTTTGAGAGAATATTTAATTAATTAAATAAAGTATGACCTCATAAATATATTTTTCTCAATTATTTGAATAATTAAATTCAATTATTGAAATGAGGATATTTATTTAATAATTAAATATTATTTAATTTCTTTTTATGTGTTTTAGCTAAAAGGGGTGAATTTAATTTAATTAAAGTGCTAGGACTTTATAATTAAATTAATTCAATCATAAGGTTTGTTTAGCCAATATATATTTAGGAATTAAATATAATGTATGATTAATACAGATTTAGGATTTTCTGCATTTGACACTCAGGCCAAGTAGAGTCAGTCAAAACTCAGAATTATCTAGTACAATAGGACTTTGATGATTCAAAAGAATGACAAGTGCAACAAAATTGGTTAGGGTTGCAAGATGCCAATTTTGGGGTGTTACATTTTTTCCCTCTTTTAATTAATGTAAGCAGTGCATTGATTCAAAGAATAGTTAGATGTTTGAAGCACAGAAGAATAGATTTGAACATTGGTGATGAAAAGTTTGATTGATGAAGATTTCAGCGATGTCTAGGTTAGGTTGCCAAGACGTCAGTCAAGTAGAGTTTTCAAGGGTCATCTTCATAACAAATCTTGATCCTCAGGGATCCAGGTTAGAATGCCCTAATACCTAATAGATTAAGATTTCAAGAATAATCTCTAGAATGGAGCTTAATCCTCAGAGACTCGAGTTAGAATGCCCTGATACCTAATAGATTTTATATCTTTCACAAGACTGTCCCCAGAATGAGGCTCAACCTTGAAGAGTCAGGGTTAGAATGCCCTAATACCTGTCCATAAAAAAGATAGTCAAGAGAGGTTTTCAAAACCATCTCCAGGATGAAGCTTAGTCCCCCAATATCTAGGTTAGATTGCCTAGACACTGGTCAGATTGATATCTTTCACAAGACTATCCCGAGAATGAGGCTCAACCTTTAGGAGTTAGTGTTTGATTTTCCTGATACCTATCCAAAAAGATGGTCAATAGAGATGCTTAGGACTATCTCCAAAATGAAGCTTAGTCCCCCAATATCTAGGTTAGATTGCTGAGACACTGGTTAGATCAAGTTTTAGAATCATCTCCAGAATGGAGCTTGATTTTCAGGAGTTAGGGTTAGATTGCCCCAATTCCCAATAGATGAGTTTTTGAGAATCATCTCCAGAATGAAGCTTGATCCTCAAAAATCTGAGTTAGATTTCTCAGATACTTAATAGATGACAAGATGTAAGGAACAAAGATGCCCTTATTGATTATGGAGTATCCAGTTTTGACTATGAGGTACAAAAAATTGAACATGCCTCAAGTGATGAGATGCCCCTAGCAATGAGGACTTTTGAAAATCAGATCAGATTGATTGAAAAATAAATTCAATGATGTAATCATCCTACCCCCTAGGGAGAAAAATGGAAAGATGACATGTCATAATGATGATTAAGAGCGAGAAATTGCAGATAGATGTTGAATTAGAGATCAAGAAGAAGTCAAAACAGATTATAGAAGAATGTAGAAGATTCAGAATAAAGTTTGAGTGATTTGGAGGTCTTGTTGACTAATTTTGACAAGGGTTGATCAGAGTTGACTTTTGAAAAAATTCAAATATTTGAGAAAATGCTGATTAGATATGATTCTAACAAGAAAGCGATGTTAGAAAGTTGACTGCACAAGAGTCTGATCACATCGGTCCCAAAAATTTTAAAATGCGATTTTGAGCAATATAGAAGTGTCAGATTTTGATTTCGATCCTGAAAATGGATTAAGAATATAGTTGAAGATAGAGAGTGAAGATCAAACACTTGTGTAGTAGTGATGAAGCCAGATTGCTGAAGAAGAACTACCCAATGTACCAATCTAGGAGAACACAATAAAGTGAACATCGAATTGCTGCCACAATGCAAGTCTAGAATGAAAATGCAATTCTATGCTAGATGCAACACCTAGGACATGGTTGTGAGACCCATCGTATAATCATCATCATTGAGTATTTTTTGGAACATCAGAGTTAATACAACCCTTACTGGTGCCAAAATGCAACCATAAGGATATGAATATGACTTTCATCGGATAAAATGTAGGAAACAAACGTAAGCACTAGGGTGCAAAAGCCAAGATGACCTGAACATTGTTTCTAGTTAATGTTACAAGAGTACACCAATATCGAGGCATTCAAAGCCAAGATAACCATGAGTGTGATCATGTGTAAACAAACAGAGCAATAAAAGTCAAGGAGATAGTACAAATCTCACCAAAAAGTAGTAGACAAAAAAAATATCAATGAAATCCATGAGAATAGACAACATACAAAGAAATATTAAATCATAACTCAGCATGTTTCAAAGTTTTCGAATATGTATGTGTATAAGGTGTTGAAAAACACCATTGTGCTTGTGAGTGCATTGTGTTTGATTTTTATGGATAGATATTTACATTTGAGATATCCAATGTGTGTTAAAAAATATAGATGTGTCCAAAGATAATGTTGAAAAACATTGTTTTAATTGGGGTGTTGAGAAACACCAGTTTGTGTCAGTAGCAAGTTGTCCTTGAAAAGTGACAAGATTACTAACTCGGGTGTAAACTAAAGATGTGATCAAATTGGGGACCCATGCCCCCAAGTAACGATGATTGACTTGATGTATGTTTCAAGGACAAACCAGATTTGGTTTCCCCTAGGCATATGGCATTGAATCAATGTCAAATCAGTAGGATTCGCAAAGGAACTAGAGTGTCACGAAAGTGACCGAAAGCTATGCACAAACTAAAGCAAAGAATCGTCAAGACCAAGTATCGATAGATAGAGTGTTTGAGTATAACTCCAACTATAACGGATGTGAGCAATCTCAATAGTATGATTATAGTAGAAAGACATAGTGAGAACCATTGGTGGCTGACGTGAGAGAGAGTCTCAAGTGAAGAGATCGTAGTAGTAGCTAGACATCAGGAGGCAGATGCAGTGAGAACCACTGGTGACTGATGTTAGGGAGATTCTCAAGGAGAGAGAACTTAGTATAAGCTAAGCGATAGTAGGAAGACGCAGTGAGCACCACTGGTGACTATCATGAAGTAGATCCTCAAAAGGTAATAGGATAGTGCCCCCCAGACTAGGAGGGTTGTCCTGAGAGTGTGACCAATTTCAATCCATGTGATTTGGTGTCTTGATGGGAACGAAAAGCATGCGGAAAAAAAAAATGCAAGCAGGAAATAAAAGGAAAGAAAATGCATAAAGCCAAGTGGTGCTGCGATAGATATAGCAATGTGGAACAAGAGGTGCCTGTTTACCAGGTTTTCACCTTCTTGGCAAAAATTCTTTTTTTTTTTCTCTTTTTTTCTCTTTTTTTAATTTTTAATTTTTTTGTATTTTTGGAATATATAATTTTTTTGGAGGTACATCAAAGTGCCTATCGCTAGGTTTTCTCTAAGATAATCATTTTTTTAGGACATTTTTAGATTTTTAGAATTTTTACAGGACTTTACTATATACATGAGCATACTGAAGATGTTTCAGCTGTAGAACCATTTCAGGTGAAGAGTGTTGATGGGCTCTTTGAGTTGTTCTCCCTTAGTAGTGGAAATTTGATAAGTGCCAGACCCAAACACTTTAGTGACAACATACAGACCAAGCCAATTTGGTTCAAATTTCCTTTTTTGGATTTGATGTTGTTGATTCTTAGGGTTCTCCCTCAGAACGAGGTCACCCTCTTAGAATTCCCTTGGGTGAACCTTCTTGTTATAGCTCTTGGACATCCTTTTCTAATATGCTCTAAGGTTATCAAATGCCACTTGTTGACATTCATCAAGTAGTTCTAGCTCTTGTAGCTGAGATATTCTATTATCGTCATCAGTAATAAGGCCTTTCAGAGAGACTCATAGAGAAGGAATCTCAACCTCAATTGGAAACACAACATCTACTCCATAAACCAAAGCATAGGGCATAGACCCTATTGGTGTTCCTATGCTTGTCCTATATGCCCAGAGAGCTGGATTGATCTGGAGATGCCAATCTTGTCTAGATTTGTGCACTATGAGATGCAAGATTTTAAGGATTGTCTTGTTGGATGCTTTCGCCTGTCCATTACCCTGAGGATAATAGATGGAAGACCAATGCTGATTAATTTTAAACTTAGAGCATAGCTCTATAAAATCCTTGTTTTTGAATTGCCCCTCATTATCAGTGATTATTGCTGAGGGTACATCAAACTTGCAGATGATGTAGTTGAGAATGAACATAGCTACTGATTTTCCAATTGCAATGGTGAGAGGGATTGCCTCCACCCACTTGGTAAAATAGTCTATAGTTGTGATGATGAACTTATGTCCATTTGAGGATGAGGGATAAATCTGACCCACCAAGTCAAAGGCACATTGTTGAAATGACCTGAAAGTAATGAAGGGAATAAGGTCCTTGGCTGGAGTCTGAATCAAATTACCATGTAGTTGGCACTATTTGCAAGACTTTGCAAACTGTGTAGCTTCTTTTTCCATATCTGGCCAATAGTTACCAGCTCTAATAAGTTTATAGGCCAGTGTCAGGCTGTTAGAGTGAGACCCACAGATGCCTTCATGCACCTCTACTAACACATGTTTGGACTCAACGAGTTCTAAACACCTAAGGAGGGTACTATCTAGACTGCGCCTATACAAGTCATTAGCACTGATGACAAACCGTGATGCACTGTATATTAAGTGACATTTCTCATTCCGGGTGTAAGTGTCTAGAATAATTTGGTCATAAAGGTAGGAATAAATATGGAGGTAGCGAGATGAGTCATGTCCAATGACAAATTAGATCATCTATGAATCGGGGGAATCATAGGCTGGGTAGGGTAACATCTCCACTAGGAATTCATATCAAAAATCATTTTATGGCATCTGTAACATGGAAGAAAGAGTAGCCATGGAATCCACCACTTTATTGTCTACCCTAGGAACTTTTTGAAATGTGATGTGAACAAAATACTTTCTAAGGTCATCAAACAACTATTTATATGGTACCATCTTGTCATCCTTTGTCTGATAGATATCATTTACTTGATTGATGACTAACTATGAATCTCCAAGGACATTGAGCTCGTCCACTCACCACTAAAGGGAAATATTCATACCATTGATTAAGGCTTCATACTCAGTGATGTTTGTACAAGGAAACAACATCTTGTATGCTTTTGGTAAAGAGTACTTTTGAGGTGTAATCAACAGTATCCCAACACCTGACCCCTATTGGGTAAATGAACCATCAAAGAACATAGTCCAGGACCAATGTGTAAGAAGTAATATGGACTCATCTAGAAATTTGATGTTCAATGGTTGATGATCTACTAGAGGTGCTTCTGCCAACTGATCTGCGATCACTTGCCCCTTGATGGATTTTCTCTCTACGTATTCAATATCAAATTCACTAAGAAGCATGACCCATTTAGCTAGTCTACCTATGAGGGTAGCTTTACTGAGAAAATATTTCAGAGGATCAATTTTAGTGATAAGGTGTGTAGTATTAGCCAGCATATAGTGTCATATTTTTTTTGAAGCAAAGACCACTGCAAGGAAAGCCTTCTCTATAGCATAATAGTTTGTTTCATATGAGACCAGAGTTCTACTAATGTAGTAGATAGCCCTTTCTTTGTTGTTCTAATATTCTTGAGCCAATAGGATGCCCAATGACATATCTATAGTAGAGATGTAAAGTATAAGAGGCTTCCCATGAATAGGAGGCATCAAAACTGGCGGATTCATGAGATACTGTTTGATTTGTGTGAACCCTTCATCACATTCCTTGCTCCATTGGTAAGTCACTCCTTTGTGTAAAGTCTTGGTGAATGGTTGTAACTTGTCTGCCAGTTGTGAGATAAAGTGCTGAATAGACTGTAGTCAGCCTTGAAGTCCTCTCATTTGTTTGATATTCTTTGGTGGTAGCATTTCCATGATAGCTTAAACTTTCACATGATCCACCTCAATGCCTTTTGCAGAGATAATATAACCAAGAAATTTTCCAGAGGTTACGCTGAATGTGAATTTCTTAGGATTGAGCCTCAGACTGAACTGTTACATGTGATCTAATATAGGACCTAGATCTACAAGATGTTTCTCTTGTTGCATGCTCTTGGCTAAAGTGTCATCAACATAATCCTCCATTGTTTTGTGCATCATGTCATGAAATATGGTGGTGACAACTCTTTGATATGTAGCACCAGCATTTTTGAGGCCAAAGGGCATGACATTGTAATAGAAAGTGCCCCATGCACATGTAAAAGCAATTTTTTCTTGGTCCTCTGGCATGATCTTTATCTGGTTGTAGCCAGAGAAACCATCCATTAGTGAGTACATTTCGTATCCTGCTGTCATATCTAGAATCATATCAATATTGGGCAATGGTAAGTCATCCTTAGGACATGCCTTATTCAAATCTCTGAAGTCTGTGCATACTTGGATAGATTTGTCATGTTTTGAGACTAGAACAATGTTAGAGATCCATGCTACATAGTCAATGGCTCTGATGAATATTGCCTTTAGAAGTTTCTCCAATTCAGCTTTGACAAGTAGAGCCACATGTGGATGCATTTTCTAAAGCTTTTGCTTAATAGGCTTGGCACCTGGTGCAATGGACAAATGGTGCATGATTAGATTAGGGTCTAATCCTGGCATGTCTGAATATTTCCATGCAAATTTTATCTTTTTGTTCCAAAAGAATGTAGTGAATTCCTCTCTTTCTGTCTCAGATAATGATTGTGCCAAGTGAATGATCTGAGGTTCATCTTTTGTACCCAAGTTGACTGGTTGAAGAGGCTCAATTAGCACTGATGATCATTCCTAGAAATGACTTGGAAGTGTATCAAGTATCTCATCCTCAAGCACCTCAGAGAGGTTTTCACCCTTGGATACATCCTTTATTTTGACTTTTTTAGGCTCTAACACTTCCACAATGTGGTTTTCACCGTCAGAGCGCCTATTTTTTCTTCTTTTGATTTTGTGACTAAGATACTTGATATCAGTCCTGGTGAATTGCATACAACAATAAAACAGAAATATATCAGTCTCAGTCATACAGGGAAGTATCAAAAACTATCATATGTAGAAATGAGACAAGGAAATCAGGCAAAAAGTTACAAAAAAATGATTGTGGTAATAAACCCTACATATGCGGTCCTATTATACGATTGAAAAACACAATAGTCAATAGCGGCTAATAAATCTCAATTGCAACTGCAAACAAGGCAAGTGCAGAACTCTTATCAATTGCAGCAAAACCACAAACGATTGCGGCACCATATATAGAAAATTTAAAAAAAAATAATATTCTTTCAAATCAATAAATAAAGGCATTAATGACAAAAATATCAAGAAAAATCACCAGACGTCCTGTGCCAGTTGGTCTCTGATACATTTAGACTCGGTCAGATATGTGAGTGACTCCAGGTAGGCCTGCCATCACACGAAAATAGGAGGAAAGCAAAGAAAACTAAAGACAAACTCACCAAGAAATCAAGAGATCCAAAAAGGCAATGTGACAAATGAATAGCCCTCTTGGCTACTTATAGGGGTTTCCAGAAACCCTAATTTCTCTAAGAGGTCCAATTTTTCTTCCCGATCCTCGGAAACTTTCACAGTCAATATCAGAGGCATAATAAATAATTTTTCAAATTGATGAGCTACCCAGATTCAAAAATTATAGTTTCAACAAATTAACGCTCATGTCACAAATTTTTGCTCAAATTTGTTGAGGGGGCATAAATACACCTACTATCACCAGGGTAAGCTAGGGAAATATCAAAATCAAAGAATCTTTGACACACTACGACAAGTCACATCGCATCAAAGAGGGGCAAATGTAGACACCCAAAAATGGACAGGCTTGCGACTTTACATTAAAAACACTAATTTTCATCTATTAAT
>MU223592.1:1753803-1772438 GCA_018584345.1 Thuja plicata
TCATTCCCCAAATCATTTAATCAAATTCCCAAAATTAATTAAATAATTAATTTTATTTAATTAATTAACCTTAATTGATTAATTACCATTAATTAATTAATTAAATTCAATTTCCTATAGTTTAAATAAAAATATTTAAACTTACTAATTAAATTAATTTCAATTAAATTAATTAAATTTCGTCCAATAAAGCAATTCTTAATAAAAAAAGAATTCAATTATCTCGCATGTTGAAAACATTAATTAAATAAATGAATTAAATATTCATTTATCTTCAAAGAGATAACTCCAATCAGATCACATGGGTTACTCCACCCATCTCTCCAGTTCACATTGGTAACTCTACCCAACTCTTCAGTTCAAAAAGGCAACTCACAATTAGCTCTTTAGTCAACCAAACTCTATCTCCTCTTTACCAATTGAAGAGGTGGAGTTTACTGATGGCTTCTCTAGTTCCTTTTAATCTCAATCGTTCATCTCCCTATCTCTGGGATTGATCTCAACCATTCATTTCATCCTTAATTCCTATATAATAAAACCTTCACAACCATTTGAAGGATCCAATATTTCAAGCTCTCATGCGCCATTATTATGTCAGTTTGGTTCTAACATTCAAGCCATCTTGTGATTACACACCTATTTCAAGCATCAAATTCTCGATGCTTCTCAAGTCATAGACGCTTTCCACACCAATACTGAGCATCAAAAACAACATTTCAGAAGGAGTAGAGAGACAATAAAGGCTTCAAGCACTTTGGGGGTTTGCATTCATTTGTTTTCCTTTCTTTGCTTGTACATTTTATTGGTTACATTTCAAGTTGTTCATTTTAGTAGTTCTTGGGTATTGGATTTATATCATTGTAAACTGTTGCTAATAACCTTAGTCTTTGGAAAGCTTGGGAACCACAAATCATGATTGAGAGAGGCATACAATACTAGTTGCAACTAGCTTGTATTTTGTATGATGAAATGACAAATAATGGTTGCAGTTGATAATTGATTGAATGATGTACACAATATGGTTGGGTTGCATCAACAATATTTAATTTTCAGCAGGAACATAAAATATGAGGACGCATGGTTATAAATGAGAATTTTCAAAATTATTTGGCACTATTGCAAAGAGAAAAATCAGATGTTTTTAGTAGATCTTGAGAAAGAGGTTAGATTTAGTGAAGCATGACTATGGAATCTCAGTTGATCATTTGTGGTACCGATGCAATTATATAAAAAATGTTGAATAAGGCTAAAATTAAGGAATTTGTTCATGTTATAATATGAAATCACGGTTTGGATATATGGGGAGAATTCCCCTGGAGCAACGATGAAGAATTCATTATTTTTATTCTAAGTTAGTTTTAGGATGTAAACCTAATGTTGGAAAAGCCCTATCAGGTGACAAAGGATGTAATTGAAGATATTACAAGATTATGTAGTGTTGGAGATGTTCCAAGGAATAAATCAATCAGTTATGAAGAGGTGAAGAGGTTGACCGCTATTGGTCATGATCAGTGTGTATTCTAGATAAATACCATTGTTGATTTGGTGGTGAGGTATGTTGCCTATGGAATATCCTATACAATTCAGTTTTGAAATTGTGATGGTGTCACTTTGGCTGTAGTTGTTTATATTGCTCATAGATAGTTAGAGAGAATGTTCAGTTTAATCTATACAATATGTTATTAGATAATTTTCTTGAGAATGTGAATATGGATTTTGAGGAAGGTTATGCATTTAGTTTTGGTTCATTGATGATGTGCTTAGAATTTTATTTCATAAGATCATTACCTGGTGAAGAGAATTTGGAATGGAGAACCGACATCCGTGTCGGTAAGAATATTTTCAGCTATCTAGAGTCATTGGAGAATTGTGCAGATGCTTGTAAGGAGTATTTCACTTCATTATAGATGAGTGTTTATTTTGGTCTGGTTGTTTCTAATATATTGGTAGCATTTCACGCTGAGGAGGGTTCCTTCTCTGGTCACAAAATGTTAGATGTTTCTATTGGTGGTTCTCCTCCAGAAATGGAAAGAAGAAAGACTAGTGAGAAAGGAAAATAGATTGTTACTATTTGAGAGAGTGATGAAGAATAGGGTAATGATGAAGAAGAAAATCATGAGGAGAAGAAAGAGAAGGAAGAGGTAGATGTGCATTCTCTTTTCAGAATCTAACTCTATGGATTTTGATGTGGTTCATTCATTGCTTAAATATGATGCATTTGATAGAATTGGTCATATGTGAATTTGTTTCTAATCGGTGAGAAGGAAAAATATTGAAGAGTTATTGACTGCTCACTTGATTAGTAAGAAGCTTATTATTTCTAGTGTGTCTGGTGTGTTACTAGTTGATTTGATCAAGAATATTGAGGAGAGATTATTGGAGAGTGGAGATGATTGTAGAAGGTTCAAGAAGTCTATTGAGAAGAAATGTACAGATGCAAAGAGGAAGTTTCTTAGGTTGATTGGTGAGACCAAGGATTGCATAAAGGTGATTGTAGATATATACAAGTATTGTCTTCAGTGGACTATTGTTGTTGAAAATTTCAAAGGCAGAATTGAATTTATTGAGACAAAGTTGAATGAGCTAGGAAAGACACATGACTATTTCAAGGACAAGGAAGGAAAAACAAAAGGATGAAATTTGGACAGTTACAATGATAAATGTTGCATTTATAGAGGAAAGGAGAAGATCTAGTAAAGAAATTTTGGTTGGTAAATGACATGATTGAGGTTTAGTTAGATCATGTTTCTAGTATTATTTCTAAAGAAGAGGATTATTAGCGGTAGATTCAGTCTGTCGACTGGATTTCATCTTTTGGTTTTATGGTAAAATAGGATAGTTTGTGTGCCCAGATGGGTGTTGTTATTACTAAGTGGAAGATGGAGCTTCTAATCTTCAAGGAAAGGTATAAGAAAGTTTTTACCATTAATTCTATTATATTTCTTTGATGTCCCTTTGATGTATTTTTGGCCCTTTTTTATTGTGGAAAAAAGGGGGAGAGAAAGAGGAAGTCAAAAACATTAATAAATTATCTACTCAGGGGCATTTTTTGGTTTTGGAGCTTTTGGTTTATGGAATTTTTGGATGTTCTATTTTTTCTTTTGTTTTACCATCAATGCCAAAGGGGGAGATTGTTAAATATATTGAGATGTTGCTGCCATTTTTGTCATTGAGGTCAAAACCTTCTTACCAAATACCTGGCAGTATTGGTTGGTTGTTGATGATATTGGTTGGATAGTTGTGGTTATTGGTATCAATGGTTTCATTTATATGCAGGAACAAGACCAATAGATATAGTTTTGGTGCTCAGTGACAAGTCTAATGTATTCTACTTATGAATTAAATCTTTTAGTATACTTGTATACTTTTGGTGATTGGAGTTGCATGGTGTTTTTATGTCATTATGTGTTGATTGTTGTTCTTACAATGTTGTTCTAGGTGTTTTTGATATCTAGAATTTCTTGTAGTTCATTAGGATTTTTGTGTAAAATGATCATATCTTATTCTACATGGGTTTTAACATTTCTCATCTATCAGTTGGTTCAAAATTTTTGATGAACCAAACATGGTCTTGGTTGTGGTGTTCTGATGATTCCAGAATTTACTTAACTTTTTGGTGAATGTAATATGAAGAGTCTATAGCTTAAATGTGACCAATATTTAGTTCCTATAGTAACATTTTGTAAAGATATCTTATGTATGACCTAGATTTAGTGTCGGTGAAAACGTGTTGAATAGAATTGTAATACCTTTTGTATTATGGATGACACACTTTTGGTGTGGTCGACATATGTATGATTAGATACTTGTATAAATAAAGAAAAAAAATTTGTATCTAGTGTGAGTGTGTGTATGTGATGTGGAGATAGATGCAAGTAGATGTGAAAGTTGGAGACAGAGAACTGAAGGTTATATAGTGTGAGTCTTTCTCGGTATATCATGAAGTGGTGTGAAATAATTTGAGTAGAATAGAAGAAGGCCTTATAAACTGTCGTACAAAATTTTGGTGTATGTTGGTAGAATCTTTCTATTAGATCTCTGCTATCGGTTATCTATGTGCTATCCATTGGAACTATTTCACGCATAATCAGATGCAATTCTACCAGTTCATACTTTATCAGTAAACATATTTTATATTAGAAGTGAGTCTAATTATATTGGTAGTTTTCCTTATTCATATTTTCAGGGTAGTTAGCCTGATCAACAGTGAACTAACTCCTTGTGAGAAACCTGATAGATAACCCTTGTAAAAAAAACATTAACTAGTGTTCATTTCATGAGAATTAGTTTCTCCATTTTTTTTCCAATTTTGGTTTCCACGTAAATTATAGTGTTCATTGTGTTGATGGTTTTGTGCTTCCATGTTTACATCTATTATAAGTTTCATAATTGTTTAAGTGCTTACCAGTTAAGTAAAAGTTTTTAATAAGTGTTTGTGAATAACTGATTCACCCCCCTTCTCATTTATTTGACCTATTCAATAAATTTTATTGTGCATACTAAATATATTTAAAATCAAGAAGAATCTTAGGAAGACATCAGATGTGGTGTGGTATGGAAGAACTCCTTTTGTAAAATATTTTAGAGTATTTGGAAGAAAATGTTACATTACAAGACATGAGGAAAATCTAGGAAATTTTGATACCATAGTAGATGAAAATATATTTATTGGTTATTATAAAAAAATTAAAGCTTACAAATGTTATAAAAAAAGCTTTGAAGATTAGTTGTGATTGCAATTATAAAATTTGATGAAGACATTTTGAAGAATGCAAAGATAAAAATTGGATATAAGTTAGATGAATCTACCAGGAAACAAGATAAAGAAAAAATTATCAGAATAAATAATAGAATGATGTGGAGTTTTGTCCAAAAAATTCTCCTAATAATCATAGGTGTGCAAAGTAATCATTCAATAAATTAAATAATTAGAGACAAGAACATAGAATTAATGAAAAGAAGAAGAACTATAGAAGGAAAAGTTAACCTGTGCTTAATTTCATAAATTGAACCGAAGACTATAAAAGAGGCTTGTAGTGATTATAATTGGATGAAGGCTATGAAAGAAGAGTTGGATTAGATTGAGAAGAATTAGAATTGAGAATTAGTTCCAAGACCAAAAGAAAATAATGTAATTGGAACAAAATGTGTATTCTAGAATAAAATAGATGAAGAGGGTAGCATATTGAGGAACAAAGAAAGACTTATGTTAGTGATTTTTCTTGCTACCTCCAATCCTAAGAGAAATAATAGTACCTAGATCATGGTATTAAGAATCTAGATAATATATCCAACTCTATCCATAGATTAAAGACAAGAAAATGTAATATAACAACACATAGAAGAATTCTTCACTTCAAGCTCCACTAGACTCAAGAGGGTGTTCCTACTTCCAAGCCTGAATAATCTCATAAACTCATCTTAAAAAGTGAATTCATGCCTTTTAAAGTGGACAATTTTTAGATCAACAAGTAGTGAGTGTTTTAACTTTACCAACTTTATGCAAAATCCCACTTGCATTAAGCGCTTGCTGAAATCAACACTAACTTATACTGACACTAACTATATGAAATTAAAATTATTTTGATTTTGAATGATGAGACCAAATGGAAGATAACTTGTAATGGATTGGAAAGTGCCTAGATAAGGGAAACATAGTCAAATAGAGAGAATCTCACATTGTAATACCTCAAACATACCTTTAAGATCTTGAAAATGTTATTAGCTAGCAATAAAAATATCACTTATATATATCACACAACCATTATTTACAATCCATCTAGAAACGTAAGGTCCTCATTCCATTTATCGAAGAAATTATGTTTCTCCTAGAACAAAAGGCAATAAAAAATGAAACCCAAGATAACATTTGAGCATATAAAGATGAACAATGCTTTATTATTTCAACTTAAAGAAAACTACATTTTTACATTGGAGACAGTTGTATGATAAGACACAATCATGGAGCTCAATTCAAGACACATAATACATCCCAAAATGGAAACAAATAACTATATTCCTGCATCCTAACTTGAATACTTTGTAATATTTAGAAATTTTATGCCCACACTTACAAAAAATTAGATAATTGGATTCTTTTTTTCTTGATTCTTTTATAATCCAAGGGAATGAACAAGATTTAGGCCTTTACAAAAATATCTACCTAGTAGTAGGTAACCACCATCAGACTAAAGGAAAAAAAACATTTAGTGATATGCTGACAGTTTTCAAATATTCCTTCATTACTCTATAAAGAAGTAGTTGTGCAGATTTGTTAGAAAACATTCTCTCATGAGCTCAAATAAAATAGTCCAAAATATAGATGAGGTTTCCATGCCTTCTAGATCTTCATGACAGTAAGAACCTTGCAATGGTCTTCTCAAAATATTTTCATTAACTTCAGTAAATCATATCATAGTCTGTCTGTAGTCTGTAAACCTAAAATTCACAAATCTACATGAAACATTAGTTTAACATACTTTTCAATGAAACTTTGAAATATATAACTAGGTTAATCAACTTTGAAAGTGAAAGAAAATTAAGAGTTTCTCATGGATCTCTATCTAGAAGGACTAAACAAAAGCTCTCAGATACAAAGCATCCTAAAGTGACAACCCCTAGAACAAGAATTGTGCTAATAATGATGAAAATATGGATCTAAGATGAAATGCCCTATTCTATGCTAAAATTCTATGTAAACATGAATGATTTTTCCATTATAACAAGACTATGCAAGAATAATTCAATGATAAATGCCCAATTCAAGATGAAATTTGAATTTGAATTCTTACTCTAAATGTGAATTGGTAAGTTTACACTAAGAAAACCCTCTTATTTATAAGAATTCCCAAGGGTAGGGGTTGAGTTTGATTAACCAAGGTCAAGGTAGAATTGAGGTCAAGGTTGAGTGATGGGTTTCAAATAGGGGGACAAGATGGCAAAATGAGTGGTGAGGATAGAAAATACTAAATGAGTGGTTAAGATAGAAAAGCCTTGGAATCATCCATGTGCTCTTCATCCCTTCTTCTCATTAGCTCTTTGATTTTTTGTCCCCTTTGTTAAAAGTAATTAGGATTTAATTAAATCAATCAATTAATTAAATTAGTTATGTAAGGGGTTTTAACATGTTGCATTTGATTTATTTAATTTGAACTATATAACTAATTGATTTAATCAATTATATAGTTTAATTAATCCCCTTTTGGCCTATATTTAATTAATTAATGGATTTTTTATTTAATCATTGATGTTAACTTGATTTGACCCATTTTTACCATGGTTGACCATGTTGATTTTAGTTGACCAATTTAGGGTGTCTACAAATGCCCCTCTTTGAATCAATGTGCAAAGCACACTGGTTTAAAGAATATCTGATGTTTGATGTCTAATACTGATTCGATGTTTGATCTGATGTGATACTGATGATCATGCTCTGATGTGAATTCCTGATATGATGATGTTGATATGATACTGATGTCATTTTCTTGATAGTGTTATACCTTTGTTGTGAAATTTATGCCATTTTGATGCCCTGATGTAAAAAAAATGATTTTTTTATGTCCGATGTCCTTGATTTTAAAAAGTACCCCATTTCACCAAACTATCTAGTGCCAGTATGCCCCCTCGAGATTAAACTAGAGATGATGTTGCAAGAATTGGAGTTGAGGAAAATGATTTTCTTTGATTACAAAAATTTGATCAATGTCAGTCGTGTCGATTTAAATCCTGATAAAAGATGAACTTTGAAGCTGAGAAAATACCCTGGTCATGATCTGCTTTTGATATTGGCTCGATGTCCTAGAGATAATTTGGTCAAGATGATGATGGGTATGATATTCCCTCTCAAGAGATCGATTGAAGAAAGTGTAATGAGATGGATCTATCGATAGATAAGAAGAGAGATATGTGATGATTTATATTGCACTAGATGGTATGATTTATGATGATTGATAGATGGTTGGATATATATGATGATGGGTTGATTGATATAGAATTGTGATGAAGGTTTTTCAAACAAGTGATAGACAAAGGTTCCAATTAGGATTTGATCAAATAAAGTGTTTCTAAGATGATGGATTCTTAATAGAAAAAGATACATCTCTATGCTACAGACTTAAAATTGACTTTGATTCCTTGGGTTCTAGGTGAAGGACCTGTAATCCTTGATAGTGAACTTTCCAAAATCAAAGATCAATGATGTATTGAGAACACTTGCAATTGATGTGATGTGAATGGAACAAATATGAAGGATTTACTTATTTGAAAAAAGATGGTATATGATGGATTGTTAGATTAGAGAACCTGATAGGTGATAAACAATAGCTTCCGGGGGGTAGGCACATGAGCATCTATGAGTGCAGGTACTAGTATAGGTGATGGAACATTGATGTACCATCCTATAGAGTCAGGAGGCAGTCATGCTTAGATTTTTGTGATGATATCAGACTTTTGATGAGGACATATGTACCTCCTTTGAGGATGTACTTTTATGCATCATGATGTGGAGATTTGATAGACATTGTGATTGTGGACGTTTGAAAGACCTTACCTCTTCCTTCTTATTTTGATGATTTGACTTGGATGATTGATCCACACTTTCCTTGAGAATTCCCATAATTTTTATTAATGCATGATGTAATCTAACATGAATGCAATATGCAAATGCAACTACACAGATGTCACTTTGTAATGAATCACTATTTTTACAATTATCATCATTGAGCTTTGTGGTAGATCATTTTGAAATTGGTACAACCCTCACTGGTTAGATTTCCAAACCGTGATGGTATGAATACTCCTTTCATTGGATTCAATGTGACCACTATCATCATTGAGGTTTTGTGAATTAGTGAAATCTATACAACCCTCACTAGTGAGAATTCAAAACCATGGGGATATGAATACTATTTTCATTGGATTCAATGTTGCAAGTGGATCTTGGCATTAAGGTATGAATTACCAAAATGACCTTAGTATCCTTGTGTGTAATCTAGAAAAGGTATGATCCCTATTGATATAAAAATTTTCTCGATGATGCTTTGATGATCATGTCATTAGAGGAACTTGTATATGTCTAGGAATCAACCCTAGAAGTAGAAATCTAGAAAAGATCATGTCTCCATCATTGCTTATCTAGTTCAAAACGTCATTGATCTACTAAAAAGACATGATATAAAAATCAAGAAACATCATTGAACTAAATTTTCTATTTGTTTGTTGATCCATTTTCTTAGAAAAAAATTCCATCCAATGTTGATCCTTTGTTCACATTGGTTGACTCGATGTTCTAGCGTAGCATTTGATTGCTTAGCCTTTAAATATATTTGCATTCAATGTCGGTGTTTGAGTTTGAGATTTGGTGGATCGGTCAGGTGTTTTGAAATTTGATATTTTCGATTAATTAAAAAGTTCACATGTCCTGGATTTTTTAATCTTAGTGAAGGATGTTTACGTTCTGCTTGTGTCCAGTTGGATGATGATCTCACAAAGTTTGGATGTGTGCCCCTAGGTTGCATGAAAAATTTATTTAAAAATGATTTTGGGGTGGTTTTTTTTTTTTCACTTGCATCGACGCAATTTCCCCCCTATTTTTTTTCTTTCTACGAGAGTTAGGGGGCAACGCCCCCAAGATGGGGTTAAGGGGCAACAGTCTTTGTCACAAAACAGGGAAGGGTCAAGGGGCAGCACCACGAGAGGCCAAAAATTAGGTGTAAAAAAACTATGTTGATTGTTGAAAAAAATTGATTTCACTTGTTGTGGATGAAAAAAATGCTTTGAAATGAAAATGGGTTTTTTTTTGTAATTTTATGGGATTTTTGAAAAAAGTAAAAAATTGTGGTTTGTGTATTTTTTCAATATATATATATATATATAAAATAATAATTTTAAAAATTAATTTAAATAAAATTTACAAAAAAAAATCTGAAAATTTGGTGTTTTTATGCAAAAAAAAAAGATGGATTTTTGTGGGTTTTGAAAAATTAAAAAAATTTAAAAAAAAAAAATTTAGGCTGGGCAAGCTCGCTTGCAGCTGGGTGAGCAGAGCTCACACTCAGCCGCCCGAGTGTGTAGCTCGGTGAGCCGAGCTCACGACTCGGTCGTGCAAGTGTGTAGCTCAATGAATTGAGTGTGCGGCTTGGCCAAGCGCACGCCTCAACCGTGTGAGCACGCAACTTGGTGAGTCGAGCTCGCAGCTTGGCAAGCCAAGCTCGCACACAGGAAGGAAGCTGGAGCGCGATGGGGGGGAATATGGTTAGTGTTTTGATTTTTTTATTTTTTTTATTATTTTTTTTTTTGGTTTTTAAATTTTTAAATATTGTTTTATGATTTTTTTAATTATTATTTTTTAAAAAATTAAATTTTTTTATATTATTTGATTTTTAAATTTATTTTTAATTTTTAATTTTTAATTTGTTTTTTGTTTTTTTATTTATTTTTAATTTTTAGGGATTTATTTTTGAGTTTTTTATTGTTTTTGGTCGATTTAATTTCGAATGATTTTTTCATTTTTGCAATGTTTGATGTTTTTCATCAAATTTTTGGTGTTTGCCGATTTTGTGATATTGTCAACGAGTGTTGTTGATTTTTTGCAATGATTTGGATTTTCCCTTCGATTATTGATTTTTGTCACTGATTTTACAACATGAATGTCAACTTTTGATATGATTGTCAATGATTTTTATTTTTCTCATCGATTTTTTGTGTTTGGGGATTTTTTGATGATATGTCATTTTTTCTTGATTATGTCAATTTTTAAAACTCAATTTTTTTTCGAACATGATTTATGATTTGGATTTTAAAGATTACTAGTTCTCAAGCACAATCATATTTTTTTGCCCCCAATGTATAACAAGGTGTAGAGCTTTACAGATGTATGAGTAGACTGATGAATCTAAGCTAGATAGGCAATGATGGCAGAAGCGTGTAATGTGACCCTCCAAATTGTCTCCTCAAGATTACTCGAGCTAAGGAAAAAGGGATATGACAATGTGAAGTTTTTTTTTGGATAAGAAACATAAGCCAATGATGCAATGCTTGATAGCCTATGAGATAGTGACCTAATGTCATCAAAGTGGGTAGTCCAAAAGAGTGGACATTTCAAGAATTTTTTTAGAACAAATTTTCACTTTACGTCCTTCATTTCGAACAAGAACAAGGGTTCAATCTAGATAAGATATGGATAGGATAGCACAATCATGATAAGGCTCGATAGAAGCCACGAGTGGATGGTTTAGAATTATTGTCAGGATTCTTAGGGATAACAAAGGTTGATTTGGGATAAGCAATATCATGATAGGGTAGCATGGATGCAACAAGTGAATAGGATAATGGAAAGAATAATGAATTTTTAGATACCTGATGTGCATGGATATGTTCAACCTTGTCAAGACCAAAGGTGAAAGATGGAATACAAATGCATAATAGGATAATTATAGGATATGGAAGATGTAGAATATGATGGATAACATGGCTGATATATCATGGATGGTACTTGCCCCCAAGTGTAGAGTACAAGAAAGGGAATTATGCATGGTGCATGTTTGCCAGGTTTTCATCATGGTAATTTCCCAAGGTGCCACAAGAAGTTGTTTTCACCATATGATGAATGATTTCTCTTTAATTTTTTATTTTTCTTTTTCCTAATTTTTTTTTCTCTTTTTTTTTTGTTGACTTTTTGGAAGATAGTAAATGGAGGAGTTTATACCTCTTTCCCTTTGGATAATACCCCTTTGAAAGGTATGCTATTATGAACCATGGCTAGAGAAATGATGTTCAAAGATATTGATAAGGTAAGGATAAATGATAGATATGGAGGATAATGGTAGATGGTGGTTAAGGTTTTATGCCACAGAGTATATAAGAGGGATGTAAGGATGAAAAATAGGTGTTTGATAGTGGATAGGAGGATAAGAAGCATGTATATCATGGATAGAAATGTTTCCAAGATCAACTTTGACACACACTTTTAAGGGTGGTGGAATGATGGAGGAAAAATGGATGGGGAAACTTGAAATTATGATGGAGGAAAGGTTGTGTATTTTGGAACACAAGGACCCAAAATGGATGGACAAGGTGATGAAGTATCTAAGGTAGTGAATTTTGGGACATGATAACCTAAAATAGATTTGGAAGATGGAAAATGTTTGAAAGGAGGTGGTGTGGAAGCCTTTAGAAGCTTGGATGTCAATTTTAATTTGTATTTTGTGTGCAAGTCTTGCAAAAGTGACTTGGGAACCCACATAGTCTTTGATTTTTCTTTCCTTTGTGATGATTTAGAATGCATTCCTTCAATGAGGGATTTAGGATCCCACATTTTCTTTGATTCTTCTTTTTTCTTGGTGGACCTTTATGGCCTTTTGGATGTTTCTTTTGGCTTGGTGGACCTTTGTGGCCTTTTGGATATTTCTTTTTGCTTGGCATTCACATGTCGATTAGATTGGACACGAGAACTTTTGAATGCCTGCGAATTCTTGGATTTTTTATTTTTATGTTTGGCATCCAAATTGCTTCCAAAGAATTTGGGTTTCATGGATAGATATGAATTATATGGAAGGTTAATATGGATAGTTTCTTGGAAGTTTCTCAAGTATCTCTGCCTTAGTTGATCTTGATACATGATAGGGTAAGTGGATTATGAGCTAGGAATTGTAGGCATGTTGGATGGAGAAATATAAGGACCCAATATGGATGGAAGGGATGAAAATTATAGCTTTGGGAAATAGGGACCCAAAATGGATTTGGTTAATGGAGACTTTAGCTTTGAAATATAGTGACCCAAAATGGATTTTGAGGATGGGGAAGGTGTATGGTTACATTTGAATGGAGGGAGATAAGGTGTGAAAGAGGTATCAACATCTTTAGAGTGAGATATATTGCCATGGTCATCATATTTTATATTTATGTTTATCTCAATGAGCTCATTGGTAACTTTGATAGGAGAAAATGAAGATTGAGGGGATTTATTATCATGAAATGGATTGGGAGGAATGATATCTTTTTGAGGTAGACACAGAGGATCATGACAAGGAGATGATGAGACACTCTAATATTGACATGGAAGAGGATCATTGGATGTGGTAGAAAGAGTGCTTTTCTCTTGATTTTCAATATGATCTTGGAAAAAGTGTAAGGGTATGAGATAATCATCATAAGATTCTAGGGATATGGGATCTTGGTCAAATATTGGATAGGATTGGATAGTATGTTGATCTGGATACTTACTAAGACTTATTTATTCACATTTTGACTTACCTTCTTGATATGGATCGACTACTAAGGACAAGGTAGGAGTTTGGATATTTGTGGGGGATTGTTGTGTTGGAATAATGAAATGGCGTGTACTGAGAGGGGAGGGGTGAATTAGTACCCTTAAAAATTTTATCACTTAAACTTAATCCTTTTAGTAATCAATACATTGTGTTACCAACCATATGTGCTATTCTATATTTGTGTATTTTATATCAATTCATAAACTAAAATACATGTAAAAATTCATAGAAACATTCATGAAATGTAATGACACATGACACAAGATTTGGTAATGCAGAAAACCCCTGTTAGAAGGTAAAAACTACGGTGGGGATGAAACCCACAAAACTTCACTATCTGTAGAATGGAAGGGGAAAGATAATGCTTACAAGTTTAAAAACTAATGATGATCTTACCCTGCTAGGAGTAACATGTTTAGACTGGTTAAGGTCTACTCTATTAAGAGCTTAAGCTACACTATTTAGTGTGTACTCGGTTAAGATATTTACAAAGGATTTTTAAATCTACCTTCTCAAAGGATTTCTTCTATTTTCTAAACTTGTTAGTGATGGAATGTAACTAATTGAATGTTTGATAATGTTAAGTTGAAAGATAATGTAGGTCATTAAATCAGTTAATGGACTATATTGTCATTGATGTCAACTTGATATCATCTGTACAGTCATGTACATAATGCCAAAGACTTCAGAGAACCAAAGGAACCAAAGTTATTCTTTCAGAAATGCATAAAATTCAAGTATTCACTAAGTGACAAACAACACCGATAGAGTGCACACCAAAAAACAGAGCAAAGAAGAAAATTCATAGTGATACCTGACGATCAGAAGCATAGTGTTTCCCAATGAAGCAAAACCACAGGGATACCCAACGAGAAAAGTGAGAAGGTTGCCCGATGAGAAAAATTTCAATGATGCCCAACAGATGGAGATCACGAAGCTAACTAGAGTCTCACTGATGGATCAGTCAGTTATCACCGATGACTAACTGCAGTGCTGATCGACAGAACCAAGAGTTCATAAAATGACAAAATATCTAGCTGGCAGAGCTAAAAATAGACTTAGTTGGTTGTCTACTTTTCTTTATTCAACCAGAGATAAGTGATTGATTTAAAGATGATTTGTACAATTGGCAAGAAGATATCTATGAGACAAATTGGGAGTTATTCTTTAAATCTAATTGGCTAGATTGTTTATCATGCCAAGAATCAAGAATCAAGAAACAATGAATATTATGTCTATATAAGAGACAAGCTTAACTAATTTATTAAGGGGAGTGAATAGAAAGAGGATGTTGAAGAGAAACTGATGAATAAAAAATTCATGCAGTGCTGATCAAACAAGCTGAAGGAAGGGCTAAGGAATTCTGCAGACACTAATGAACAATGAGCACAACATCACAGAGAAAAAAGTATGGAGCATAAGGATCGAATTGATACATTGGTCAGAGAGGTAATGTACTTAAATGGATCTGAAAATCTGCAATTCAAAGTTGCAATATGAATAGGTCATAGTGTTTCAGTTTAACCATTGAAGCATCAAGTCTCTTAACCGAGCAGGACTTAATAGTCTTCTATATATTGAGGTACATCTCAAGGAGTGCCAAAAAGGTTGATTCATGAAAGTAGCATTGGACTTTCTCAATACCTATTGAGAGTCTAAGAAGGAGGCTGATTCAAGGATGGTAGCAATAGATTCCCAATACTAAGTGACAACCTCTATGTATAAAATCCTCTAACAAGGTCTCACTTAATAGTGTGTTTGTAATCTTTAATAGGGTTGGCTCCTAATAGGGCTCACATCAGAAGAGTGAAAATTTGGGGTACCGGTCCCAGTGGTTTTTCCCTTAACAGGATTTCCACAATAAAATTCATGTGTTATGTGTGTATGATTAATTTCTTTACTATTTTTCATCTTACATAGCTAACTCTGGATTGATCGATATACTTTGCTTATTTACTGAGTTTCAGTAAATAGTTATACTGCTTATCTGTAATCAAGAAAGAATAAGGATTGACAGAGAAAACTGACAGATAGTTAATCATTAGTAGTATTTCATGGCATGCATCTTGTAGGGACATAATAATCTGAGATTTATAGAGTGGTGGTTAAGTTTGAAGGATAAATTTATTGAGGCCACTGTTTCACCCCCCCTCTTAGTTATTACTGATTATTGCTATCAGAGCTTGTGTGCTTAGAGAGGAAGGTTTCAAGACCTAAGTCAAGATCATAGGATGAACAGATGAGATGTGCCCAAGTTGAACAAAGACAACTTTGCTTCATGGAAAAGTAGGATAAGACTCCACCTATCAGGTATTGGTAATGATGTTACTCAATTCCTAGATACTGAATATGTGTTTCCCATAGGAGTATTGATAGTAGATCAATTGAGAGAGAAGAATGAGCACAACTACATGATCATAGAGCTTTCTTCTTCACTCTCTGATGCTGAATTTGAAGATGTCAAAGATTGAAAAACTACAAAGAATATGTGGGACAAACAAAATCTTGTACATGGAGGTGATACAAATGTTCTAAGAGCCAAGGTAGAAAACCTTAGAGGAAAGTTTGATGATCTCAAAATGAAAGAAGGAGAAATCATCACACAGTACAACACAAGAATCAAAGAAGTAGTCAATGCTATACGAGGAGTTGGAGGTACACTTGAAGAGGAGAGAGTGGTAAGTAAAATCTTAAGAACCTTACTGCCTATATATGCTATTAGAGTTTATGTCATTCAAGAAATGAGAGTAGTAGAAAATAATACAGTTACACTTGATAGCTTAATTGGTAGACTGATTTCATTTGAGATGAATAACTTTGATAATAGTGTCTTACCAAATTTAGAGTCTGCATTTAAATCTTCTATGAGAATAAGAAAATCAAGTCATATACACACATCTAGAAGAAATAGTGAAAGTGAAAGTGAAGAAGAAGATCTAGATGAAATAGAAGCACTTATGGCTAGAAGAATGCAGAGAGGCAAAGGTAAATACAAAGGCAAGTTACCACTTGTATGATTTAATTGTTAAGAGATTGGACACTTTGCTACAAGATGTCCTAATAGAAGAAAATATGACAGAGTTAATGATGTTAGGAATAAGGTGTCTCAACCTTGGATAATTCCTATTCTTATTATTTTCTTTGTAAAATGTATTTCTTGAAAATAATGTAATTAAGTGTGAGTGTACATGTCTAGTTGGCATGTTGATGTGTCACTCCACTTGATGTGTCAGCATCTTGAATTGTGTGTAAGGAGATCATGGCTAAAATGGTTATGACGGATTGCTATCACACGTAAGAGATATTTCTAGGATATTTCAATGATAGGTGAAGACATGCAATGACATGTGGCAATTGATAAAGTTGAGTACTGTACACTCTTCCAATCCTTGATCTTATTTTCTTAGAGAATGGTAAAACCCTAATACATCTATCTTTGGGAGTTTCCCTAAAAAGGAAAGCGCATGATATAAGCATTTTTTAGGGTTATAGGGAAATGATACAAAAAGAGTGTATTGTTGGTATAGTGGTGCTACTGGATTTGTCTGTGTGTGTCAATTGTCTCCTGAAAGAACTTGCATTGCAAGTGTGTTGTAACTGTTGTGTTGAAGATAATACATTGTGCAGGTTTTGGAGTGCTGGGGTTTTTTACCGAAAGGTTTTTCCCAGGGTAAATCATTGTGTCATTCTCTATTTTCTGTATGCATGGTATGTGGTTGCAATATTTTTGTTAAATTAGTTAATGAATCTGAAATTGTAAGGATTTAAAAGAATTTGCACAATACTTTCCTTTAAAGATTAGTGTACGAAGCTATTTCTACACCTGAGTTTCCTTACAAGTGGTATCAGAGCCTGATCAACTTTTGATCCTAGTTGTTGGGTAGGGTTTTTTGAGCTAATCTCAAGTTGAGTGGGAGATTTTTGTGTAGAGAATTCTGAATTTTATTTGTAGAATAATATGGTAGGTTCCTCATATAGTAGAATAGAGGTGGAGCAATTTAATGGCACTAATTTTGAGTTGTGGAAACTCAAGATGGAAGACATGCTTGAAGATCATGATCTATGGGAGGATACTTCACTTGTTGTAAGACCTGTAGTGATATCTCAAGTAGATTGGGAGATCAAGAATCAGAAGGCTAAGGGTCTCATCAGACTCTGTCTAGCAGATGTCGTTCTTTTGAATGTTCTTGATGAGACTACTGCAAATTCTTTATGGACACGGCTTGGGTCTGTGTATCAGGCCAAATATCTAGTGAATAAGTTGTTCCTAAGAAAGAAGTTGTATTCTTTAAGAATGGAGGAAGGTGGATCCATAACTAATCATCTCAATGCATTCAATTTATTGATTGCACAGTTGGCAACATCTGGTGCCAAGATCGAGGAGGAGGATCGATGTATGACCCTGCTTTATTTCTTGCTGGATTTGTGGGACCATCTTGTGATGGCTCTTAGAAGTACTATAGTCACATTCCATATGGATGATGTGGTGTCTACCCTGCTATCTAAGGAGATGCGAAGAAAGACTTCGGATTCATCTAAGGAAGCCCTTGTTGTTCGTAGGAGATCCAACAAAAAAGGAAAGTAGAATGACAATAAGTCAAAGAAGGGCAGATCTGAATCCTCTAGGAGTTCCAAAAATCCTAGAAAGTCCAAGGAAAAATGTTGGAACTATGATAAATCTAGGCACTTCCAGAGGGACTGCAAAGAACCAAAAAAGAAGAAGAAAGGCTTAGATTGAGCTTTTGAAAAATTACAAGAAGATGGAGATGCTTCTATTGCAGCTTTGGCATCCCATGCATCTGATGATGTGTGGTTAGTAGACTCAGGTGCTTCTTTTCACATGACCTCTCATCAAAATTGGTTCTCAAAATATGAAGAGTTTGATGGTGGAAAGGTGTACTTGGGTGATGATTCTCACCTAAAGATAGTTGGACGCGGAAGGGTCACTATCAGATTTCCTGATGGATGAGTAAAGGGAATCAATGGAGTTATGCACATTCCAGGTTTGGCATGAAACCTATTATCTTTAAGTATGTTGAATGATGTAGGTGTGCAATTTGTCTTTTCTAAAGATGGATGAAAGATGATGAGAGGTTCTATGGTGCTCGCTAAAGGTACTAGGAGAGGTACTTTGTTTCAGCTTGATGCATGCATTGCTCAGTGAAATAGTTCTTATATTTCAAAGAAGAGAGAGGCTATCACTTCATCCCCACCATCTGAATGAGTAGTAAAGCAGACTGTGGCAATGGGTTCCAATGGCAGTGCAGTAAGTGTACCTAAGGGTGCAAACACTTTGGAAGGAAAGCTTCCTGTAGAAAAGACAATGTTGTGGCATATGAGATTTGGCCACATTGGTGAGAAGGGTCT
>MU223592.1:1773186-1811899 GCA_018584345.1 Thuja plicata
ACAGTGTTGGTGTGAAAGGATACAAGCTTTGGGATCCTGTGACTAGTAAGGTGTTGCATAGTAGAAATGTTATTTTCAGAGAGCTAACATCTTCTCCTATTGTGCTGCAACTAGATGAAAAAGAAAAAGAAAAAGATGTTGTTCAGTTTCCTCCTACCCCTGAGAAGACTAAACAGAGAGACCATGTTGGGTCTAATGATGAGGAGAGCTCTAGTAGCTCTGATAGTTCAAAAGAAGAGGAAGAAAAACCTCAACCTCATCCCTTGAGGAGATCCACAAGAGAAAGAAAGCAACCAGAAAGGTTTGGTTATTCTATGTTAGATTCTAGTTGTGCTTTTTCTTTGATTACTAACATTGACGAGCCTAGATCTGTGAAACAAGATTTGGGCATGAAAGATGTAGGTTCCTGGATTGAGGCTATGGATGATGAGATGGCTTCATTAGAGAAAAAAAAACTTGGGACCTTGTACCTTTGCCTAAAGGGAGAAAATCTGTTGGCTGTAAATGGGTGTTCAAGAATAAATTATGTGCAGATGGCAGTGTTGAAAGGTACAAAGCTAGATTGATTTCAAAGGGGTATTCACAGGTAGAGGTAATAGATTATGGTGAAATATTCTCTCCTATTGGAAAATTGACATCCATTAGATTTCTATTATCTCTTGCTACGTCATATGATTTAGAGATAGAACAAAGGGATGTGAAGACAAATTTCCTTCATGGTGATTTGGAGGAAGAGATTTATATGTCACAGCCTGAGAACTACATTGTTAAAGGTAAAGAATCCTTAGTTTGTAGATTAAAGAAATCTCTATATGGTTTGAAGCAATCTCCTAGGATGTGGTACCTTAAGTTTGATGCCTTTGTGTTGTCAATTAGATTTGTAAGATCAAAATTATATCATTGTGTTTATTTCAGAGTTGAAAATGATCGCCTTCTTATCGTTGCATTATATGTTGATGATATGTTGCTGTTTGGGAAGGGTAAGGGTATGATTTCTGATTTTAAATCTCAATTGTCAGCACAGTTTGAGATGAAAGATATTGGGGTAGCAAGGTACATCTTGGGTATGGAAATTAGTAGAGACAGGTCTAACAGAAAACTTTGGTTGAGTCAGAGTAAGTATGTGAAGTCTGTGTTGGACAGGTTCAGCATGGCAGATTGTAAACCACTATGTGTTCCTGTTTTGGTAGGAACAAAGTTATATGTAGATGATTGTCCAAAATCTCCTAGTGAGGTGGATGACATGAGTAGAGTACCTTATGCTAGTGCAGTTGGAATTCTTATGTATGCTATGGTCTATACTAGACCAGACATTTCCCAAGCAGTGGGAGTTCTGAGTCAGTTTATGGCTAACCCTGGATAGGTACATTGGGATGTAGTTAAGCGAGTATTTAGATATTTGAGGGGTACATCAGATTACTCCATATGTTACCATGGTAATTCTTCTAGATCTCCGTATTCAATTTCTATTCATGGGTTTGTGGATTCAGATTGGGCAGGTGATATTAACAGCAGGAGATCCACCAATGCTTATGTGTTCACTATGTTTGGTGGTGCCATCGGTTGGATAAGTAAGCGACAACCTGTGGTTGCTTTGTCCACTATAGAAGCTAAGTACATGGCTACTACTCATGCTTGTAAGGAAGCCATTTGGCTTAGGATATTGTGTTTTGATGTTGGTGTTGATGCAGAATAGATTACTATTTGGTGTGACAGTCAGAGCACTATTTGCCTTGCAAAGAATCCAACTTTCCATGCCAAAACGAAGCACATTGATGTGCAGTTTCACTTTGTGAGAGATATGGTGGAAGATGGAAAGGTAAATTTGGAGAAGGTAGATAGTGTGAAGAATTTTTTAGATGCATTAACGAAACCAATGGGCACTGCAAAGTTCAAATGGTGTTCAAAGTCTATGGGCCTTTTGGCCTATAGTGGTTAGTTCGTGTTATGTTCCTATTACTCTTACAAGGTGTTTGACAAGTGGGAGAATGTTAGGAATAAGGTGTCTCAACCTTGGATAATTCCTATTCTTATTATTTGCTTTGTAAAATGTATTTCTTGCAAATAATGTAATTAAGTGTGAGTCTACATGTCTAGTTGGCATGTTGATGTGTCACTCCACTTGATGTGTCAACATCTTGAATTGTGTGTAATGAGATCATGGCTGAAATGGTTATGACGGATTCCTATGACACATAAGAGCTATTTCTAGGAGATTTCAATGATAGGTGAAGAAATGCAATGACATGTGGCAACTGATAAACCCTAAAAAGAATGGTAAAACCCTAATACAACTATCTTTGGGAGTTGCCCTAAAAAGGAAAGTGCATGATATAAGCATTTTTTAGGGTTACAGAAAAGGATACGAAAAGAGTGTATTGTTGGTATAGTGGTGCTACTAGATTTGTCTATGTGTGTCGATTGTATCCTAAAATAACTTGCATTGCAAGTGTGTTGTAACTATTGTGTCGAAGATAATACATTGTGCAGGTTTTGGAGTGCTGGGGTTTTTTACCGAAAGGTTTTCCCCAGCGTAAATCATTGTGTCATTCTCTATTTTCTGTATGCATGGTATGTGGTTGCAATATCTTTGTTAAAGTAGTTAATGAATCTGAAATTGTAAGGATTTAAAAGAATTTGCACAATACTTTCCTTTAGAGATAAGTGTAGGAAGGTGTTTCTACACCTGAGTTTCCTTACAAATGATAGATCTTTTGAGAAGAAATCTGACACAGGTGATAAAAAGGATTACATAAGTTACCGACAATCAGAAAGAAGAGATACTTGAGACTACAAGGACAAAGGCATGAATTCCAGCTACCTAGCTACTTGCAAAGATGAAGATACTGACATTGAACCTGATGAAGACATTGAGATGGTGTTTGTGGCTGTGAAAGATGATTCAGATGAAGATGAAAGGTATGTAGAATCTGCACTCATATCTAAGGTTAGCAAGAATGACATCTGGATTATAGATAGTGGCTGCACTCACCACATGACCGGTGACAAAGAAAATTTTAACACTTTTGAGTATTATAATGGTGGTACAATAAGAATGGGTAATGATACACCTTGTCCAGTTGAAGGTAAAGGAACTATAATGTTGAATAACCTGATTAAATGTGAACATGCTTATTGGGTAAAAGGATTGAATTATAATCTATTGAGTGTTTCTCATCTGAATAATTCAAGTCACAGAGTAGCATTTGAGAATAATAAGGCAAAGATCTTCAATGAATTAGGAAGATTGATTGGTACTAGTGAATAGACAAAAGGTAACTTATTCTATCTGAATGATACTAACACCACTTGCTTAATGACTAGAAATGAAGACATATTGTTGTGGCACAAAAGACTGTGTCATGTGAATTTTGACAACATGATGAAAATAAGTAGAAGGAGAAATGTAAGAGGCTTACCGACGATGTCAAAGCCTGACAACATCATGTCCAAGAATTGTCAAAAAGGTAAGATGACAAAGTCTAGTTTCAAACGTAAAACCCATACATCTAATGATATTTTAGAATTAGTCCATACTAATCTATGTGGACCAATGAGGATACAGAGTTATTATGGAGATAGATATTTTACTCTCTTTGTTGATGATTACTCTAGAATGATGACAGTTATGTTTCTAAAAGATAAATGTGAAGCATTCAAGATGTTTAAATGGTATAAGGCTATGGTAGAAAAACAAAGTGTTAAGGATTTGAAATGCTTGAGATCAGATAGAGGAGGAGAGTTTATATCAGATGAATTCACTAATTTTTGCAATGAGCATGGTCTAAAAAGATAGGTTTCTACACCAAGGACACCATAGCAAAATGGGATTTCTGAGAGAAGGAATAGATCCATAGTTGATTGTGACAAAACACTAATGATAGATAAAGGCAGCACCCAAATATTCTAGAGGGAAGCTGTCAGTACTGCTGTCTACACATTGAACAAAGTACAATTAAAGGACACAAAGAAGGCACCATATGAGCTATGGTATGGTAAAACACCTAATGTAAGTTACTTCAAAATCTTTGGTATTTAATGTTATATCTTAAAGTATGATAGAAATGGAAAGCTTGATGCCAAGAGTGATGAAGGTATCTTTCTAGGGTATTCCACCAAAAGCAAAGCTTATAAATGTCTTATTAAGACCTCTAACAAAATTGTTGAAAGTGAAAATGTAAAGATAGATGAATTTGCAGAAAAGAATGAGCTGGAAAGCACAAAAGAACCAGAGAACTATAACAAGTTTGTATACTGTGAAGAACCTAACACTCTGCCCGAGCAACAATTCTTAATTCTAGAGAAATAGAATATTGTAACCAACAGTCAGACTGCAAATATTGACAGTCAGGATAATGATCAAAATAATGTGCAAGGTGATGAAGAATAGAATGAAGGACAAAATAATGATCAAGATGATAGATGAAGAGTTTAACCAGTTCTTGCCAGATATGTAAGAAGGAATCATCCAGAGATCCAGATCATAGGAGATAAGAAAGCTGGTACAAGAACAAGAAGTAAGTCTCTAAACACAAGTTGTTTAATTTGTGAGTTTTAGCCAAAATCTATCAATGCTACACTCGATAATAAAGAATGGATAAGTGCTATGAATGATGAGATTGAGTAGATTGAGAAGAACAAGACATGGTCACTTGTGCCAAGACCAGATGACAAGAATGTCATTAGTACTAAATGGATATTCAAGAACAAGCTGAATGAGAATGGAGAAGTCACAAGAAATAAAGCAAGACTAGTATGCAAGGGGTATGCACAAGAGGAATGTATTGACTATGGAGAGACCTTTGCACCCATTTCTAGGCTAGAAGGTGTAATAATACTACTTTCTTATGCTGCATTCAAAGGATTCAAGGTATACCAGATGGATGTCAAGAAGAAGAGCTATACATTGAGCAACCAAAAGGGTTTGTAGATCCAAACAAGAGAAACATGGTATATATACTTCAAAAATCCTTGTATGGATTGAAACAAGCTCCAAGAGCCTGGTATGAAAAACTTCATTCCTATCTTATAAGTATTGGATTTGTAAGGGCTAGTGAAAATAGTTAACTTTCTTTGAAGGAAGATACTGATGCTAACACATTGATTGCTGAAATATTTGTTGATGACATCATATTTGGAGGCAATGATATGCTATGCAAATCATTTTATAATGAGATGAGAAAAGAGTTTGAGATGTCTATGTTTGGAGAGATCAAATTATTTCTTGGTCTATAGATCATGCAACAATGTGAAGGTATTTTCATTACACAGTCCAAATACATTAAAGAGGTCCTAAAAATATTCAAGATGGAAGATTCCAAACCAATTGGAACACCGATGGCTACTAGATGTAAGTTGACAAAGGAGGAAAAGACATCAGAGGTAAATTAGACTTTGTACAGATCAATGATTGGAAAACTCATGTATGTTGTACACACTAGACAAGATATTGCACATGCAGTACGAATTGTTGCTAGATTTTCTGCTAACCCCAGGGAATCACATATGACTACTATGAAAATAATTTTAAGATATCTAAAGAATATCAAGGAATATGGCTTTTGGTATAAAAGAGAAGGAAAATTTAAACTTAAGGTGTTTACCGACACTAATTGGGCTGGAAATCTTGATGACTGAAAGAGCACAACTAGAGGAGCATTCTTTATAGGTGACAGAGTTGTCACATGGATTAGCAAAAATAAAGGATGCATCTCTTAGTCTACTGTAGAAGTAGAGTATGTTGTTGCTGCTACAAATTGCTCAAATATTGCATGGATCAAACATTTACTGGAATGTATGCATATGAAGATCCTAGAACCAGTAAATATCTATTGTGATTAAAAAAGTGCAGTAAACAGTTCCAAGAATCCAGTCATGCATGCTAAGACTAAACACATTACAATCAAGTATCATTATTTAAGAGAACAAGTTCAAGCACAGGAGGTGACACTTGAGTATGTGCAATCCAAAGAACAATTATCTAATATCTTCACCAAGCCATTGCCCAAGGATACATTTGAATACTTGAGAAAGAGACTAGGGGTAAAACCCTTGTCTACCTATCAGTAAAATGACTAGAAGGCCGCATCAGCCTACATATTATCAGAATATTAGTAATGTTGATGCAAGCAAAGAGATGAACTTCAAGGCTATATATATATACAAACAGGTATATATCAATACCGAGCACCAGAGCATATTGTTGTATTGCTGATGGATAAGGGAATTTCAAGGAATATATTATGGATGGAAAGAAACAACTATTTGACATTAATGTCAAATATTTGTGAAGATATTTGTTTGGCATTGCTGTCAAAGGGAGAGAAATTATCCATATTATCACATCCTTTTGTAAAAGAAGAGAGATCTTCTGTAAAAGGAGAAAGATTATCCATTATCACATTACTTGAATAGGGAGAGATTATATCCTTAGGGAGAGAAATTGAAACAAGAAGAGAACACAACACATCAGAAGACAGAGAGATGCAAGAATAAAATCTAAGCTAAAACAGAGCTTACTGATGGTCAGAGATTTATCGGTTAACAGAACAAAATATTGGTAGTTTGATGAATCTCAACTATTGTATTTCATATTGTATTAGAAATAGTATAGTATATTTCGATCAATGCCAAAGGGAGAGATTGATGACATGTAACTGATTGAATGTTTGATAATGTTAAGTTGAAAGATAATGCAGGTCATTAAATTAGTTAATGGACTGTATTATCATCAATGTCAACTTGATATCATATGTATGGTCATGTACATAATTCCAAAGACTTCAGAGAAAAAAAGGAATAAAAGTTATGCTTTTAGCAATGCATAAAAGTCAAGTATTCACTAAGTGACAAAAAACACTGATAGAGTGCACACCGACGGATAGAACAAAGGAGAAAAGTCACAGTGATACCCGACAATAAAAAATATAGTGTTTCCCAATGAAGAAAAACCACAGTGATGCCCGACAAGAAAAGTCAGAAAGTTTCCCGATGAGAAAAATTCCAATGATGCCCGACAGATGGAGATCACGAAGCTAATTAGAGTCTCATCAATGGATCAGTTAGTTATCACTGATGACTAACTATAGTGGTGACCGACAAAATTGAGAGTTCAGAAAATGGAAAAATATCTAGTTGGTAGAGCTAAAAATAGACTTAACTGGTTGTCAACTTTGTTTTATTTGGCTAGAGATAAGTGATTTATTTAAAGATTATTTTTACAGTTGGCAAGAAGATATCTATGAGACAAATCAGGAGTTATGCTTTAAATCTAATTGGTTGGATTGTTTATCACACCAAGAATCAAGAAACAATGAATATTATGTCTATATAAGAGACAAGCTTAATTCATTTACGAATGGGATTAAGGTGAGTGAATAGAAAGAGGATGCTAAAGAGAAACTAATGAAGAACAACTTAATGTAGTGCTAAACAAACAAGCTGAAGGAAGAGCTAAGGAATTCTGTAGACACTAATGAACAATGAGCACAACATCGTAGAGCAGAAAGTATGGAGCACAAGGATTGAATTGATACATTGGTTAGAGAGGTAATGTACTTAAATGGATCTAAAAATCTACAATTCAAAGTTGGAATATGAATAGGTCATAGTGTTTCAGTTTAACCATTGAAGCATCAAGTCTCTTAACCAAGCAAGACTTAACAGTCTTCTATATATTGAGGTACATCTCAAGGAGTGCCAAAAAGGTTGACTCATGAAAGTAGCATTAGACTTTCCCGATACCTATTGACAGTCTAAGAAGGAGGCTGATTCAAGGATGGTAGCAATAGATGCCTGATACTAAGTGACAACCTTTATGTATAAAATACTCTAACAAGGTCAAAATTAACAGTGTGTTTGTAACCTTTAACAGGGTTGGCTCCTAACAGGGCTCACTACAGAAGAGTGAAAATTTGGGGTACCGGTCCCAGTGGTTTTTCCCTTAACAGGGTTTCCATGTTAAAATTCATGTGTTATGTTTGTATGATTCATTTCTTTACTATGTTCATCTTACATAGCTAACTCTGGATTGATCGGTATACTTTGCTTATTTACTGAGTTTCAGTAAATAGTTATACTGCTTATCGGTAATCAAGAAAGAATAAGGATTGATAGAGAAAACTGATAGACAGTTAATCATTAGTAGTATTTCATGGCATGCATCTTATAGGGACATAATAATCTGAGATTTATAGATTGGTGGTTATGTTTGAAGGATAAATATATTGAGGCCACTGATTCAACCCCCTCTTAGTTACTACTAACAATTAGAATGTAGTAAAAAATACTTATTGACCTGAGTATATGCAATATAGAATTGTTGAGTACAGATCCATTAAAGTTTACAACATGATGTGTCACCTATAGTGACTGATTAATACCTATGTTCTTCTCGGTAGCCTTGAATCTTGTTCTTGATAATTGATTCCATCTTTTCTTATTCTTGTGCATAAAACTCTATCTCTAATCCTTAGATGTGTTCCTCTGCTATAATCACCATCACACCATTTGTTTTGATTGAATTCACATCTATTTATACAATGAATTTGACCTAATTAAGTTTCATGCATAACAATGATAACTCTATGATCAAAGGTTTACAACTTGACCTTGATCTCCTAGTTTGCATGTTTTCAATCAGTTACACTGATTAAAACAACTATACTTGCTTTACTTGTCCCTCAAGAAATGGATTTAAAGATAATAAAAAAGATAAATATAAAACACAAGTGTTTTATAAGACATGTAAGTCAGATCCACATTTATTGGAACTATAACCATCTCTCAGTAGAATGGTGCTTGGTTTTCTCTGTTGATTTCTTTCTCAGGTTACTCTGTCAGGTTCCACTTCAAGATTTTTAGGTTGCACTTGTAAGCTCTATCATATGGTTCCCTTATGAAGTTGTCTATCAAGTTCCCTTGTTTTGGTGACATTTGTTAACTATTGTGTCAGGTTGCACTAAACCTGTCTTTCAGTGTTGGTGTTACAAACAATTCAATACTATTTTCCTTTGCATATTAATGGAAAAATATGTTATGAATCTCCCCCTTTGATATTAGTATCAAAAACTGATATGTGCAAAAACTAAAATGTTTGGTAATGTACACCATGTGTTCACCTTGTCAAAATGACTCCCCTTATGTGCATGCTCTAGTATAGTATATGTATATGTATATACACTTGCCTTTATACTATTTCCCCTTTTCATTATTTCCCCCTTATACCATATTATATCTCTTTGTCACGTATTATTTCCCCCTTTATCATATAATTTTCCCCATTTTTTTAATAATAAGGGCAAAGGTTTAAATATTTACAAGTCGTCAAAAATACGGGAATGAGAGTTTTGCATGTCTTCCATCATTTTCTCCCATTTCTCCTGAAGGTTTTCTAGGGCCATATGCTCCAATGAAATTCTTGCATGCATATCATAGATTATGTCAGTGACAGACTTCTCTAGGGTGGTGATCAATTGTCTTGTCGTAGTCATATGTTGTTGCAGTAGTATGAGATTGGGTAGCAGTAGAGCCTGTAGCTCAGTTACCTCATCTCTAAACTTTGATTCTACCTCTTTAATCTTAAGTCTCAACTTATTTACTTCCATTACCTATTCATAATGCAACTTGATTTCATTGTTAGTGGTTGAGAGACATTGTGCACTAGCTGTCAGATCTGCATCTATTTTTGCAATCTTTTCACTATTTTCTTTAGTGAAGATCTACTTTTGAATTAAGGTTATAGTTTTTGAAATGATTGGTTCCAATTCATTTACTAGATCAAATAGATTTACCTTTTTCTCATCCACTTCTTGGCTGATTTTCTCTATCAATTTGTATTGATACTTTTTCTCTGCATGTTCTTCTATTGCCTTCTTTGCATCCACATTCTGTGATGTGATGGAATTTATAAGAACTGCTAATTGATCAAGTATAGGAGCATCTTGATCAATGTCTATATCAGGTATAATCTTTAGAATTATTTCCTTGGTTGTCTGAAGTACCTCTATGTCATTATTCTCCTTTTTAAGCTTATCTTGGAAAGCTTTTCTTTTACAAAGTTTTGCATACTTTGTAATTGACTCTTGATCCAATATCCTCATATCACAGTCTGGTATTTCAATGATTTCTTCCAGGGTGACTAGATTCCTTTTTTTTTACTTCTTCTTCTTCTTTGAAAGTGTAGTGGGGGACCTGTATGCAGTACCATAGCAAGTTCTTTTTCTTGGTCTGATGTACTTGATGAAGGATTTGGAGACGTTGTGCTTTTTTTTTTCCTATTTCTCACTGTCTACCTATCAATTTGGTGTTGACTTCTCCACATCAACCTTTGGTTTATCTACAACTTCTCCTTTGGTATCCTTAGGAGTGGCATCACCTTCCTTCTCTTGTTCACCTTTATCTTTCTACTCTCCATATGTTTCTTTATGTTCTCCATTTGTTACATTCTACTCATCATTTGTTGTACATTTTGTTCCTCTTCACCCTTATCCTTAGGTATGCCTACATCATGTTTGGTTAACTTCTCATTTTCCAAGATGATATTGATAGATTGTATCAATAATGGAATTTGTCCTGGTATATTCACCTGTGTAGAATCCATTGTTATGTCTTGTTCTTTGGGCTTCTCGGAGCTAAAAATAACATCTTCATCTTCCTTTGCTTCTTCGACCTAATCATCAGTGATATCAATTATTGTCACATATTGGTCTGTGGCATTTGTTGTGTCCTGTAATGATTGCAAAATTTGAGGAATGTCATCTATTTCTTTTCTAGTCTTTGTGTTTAATTCGACTTCAATGAGATCCTCAGAGTCATTTATAAAAATGTGCTCTGGGCTTAGTTTGTCTTGATTCTCTTCATTGTGAGGCTTGTCAATGAGTTCTAACACCTTCTCAGGGCTTGTATCCTCTTTAGGTGTATCAAGTATTTTCCTCCAAGATTCCTCACTTTCTCTATCAAGCTCAATTAAGTTTCCCTTCAGTACTTTGTAGGCTCTTGATTTGGCTGAGAAATTCTTTGAATGTAATTTCATCATATCTTTAGTTTCTTCCATTTTGGACTCAGTTGGAATAATATAAACTAGGGTTCTTTCCCTTATCTATTTTTAGAATTTAATGCAAATGTCCACCTTGCTAATAATTTGCCTAGAAGTTCTTGAGGCATTTTACCTTCAAACTATATTGGTATATATTTGAATATACATATTATCTCGATGATGGATTCTTCTATCTTATTCTAATCCTCATGATTTAGAGATAGCCATTTTCTAATCTTAGGGTCAGTTATTGAACCTGATATGATGATTGATGCAGCAAATTCATCAATTATGGTAGGAATTTTGTTCTTCACAAGTTGTTCTTCTTGTTCGGTGTCTTTAATATCTTCCTTACTTCTGATTAGTCTTCTTCTTTTTGTTGGTTCTTGTTTCCCATTTTGAGTCTTTCTCTTGTAAGTCCTCACTTGTCATTTCTTTATTGGTGATGAGCTTGCATCTTTTTTTGTTTGACTTCTAGTTCTTGATGTAGCGGTAGTCCTTAGTTTCTTTATAGGCGGTGGTAGTGGTGCATCAGACTCTATATATTTGGAGTCACTCACTTGTTCACCTTCACTGATGGGTGATTTTCCCTCAGTGTCATCCTTTTTTTCTGACTCTTCATCATCTACTAAAAAGTTCTTCTTCAGCGTCTTGACCATTTTGTCTTTATTTCTATTGATCTTCTTCATAGCTAGGCCAGTCTGTATTCTTTCCTTAGCCTCTTCATAGGTTCCAAACCTTGGTTATGATTTTTCTAGTGGTTCATTTAATAATGCTTCAATAGAATTGGTGGCTTGATCTATGTTGATCTCATAGTCAAGTGGGGCTAACCATGTTGTCCTCGGTACACCTGGTTTGATTAATGTAGTATCAATGTCCACCATAAAACAAATATCTGTCTTATATTTTCTACCAATTGTTCTAGTATCCTCATCCTTTTCTACATTCTTGCCTTGAATCTAGTGAAGTATTCATCCATGAGTGATGTAAAATTTTCACCTAGTGACTTGACAAATTCACTGATTTGAATTGTCACTGGTTGCATAGTATCCCACTTGACATTACTGATAGATGGAAAGAAGTCTTGAAAGTAGAAAAACATGCACATTAGAAGTGATCTTAACTTACATGAATTGGATTTTTTAGACCTGATTTCCTCATGTTGTCATCTAACTACTTCAGTAGAAGCTTGGATAGATCTAATTGTAGACCCTTCTTTACAATCTTGTGGGCAGTGTCAACTACTCCACATGCAATGTTGTTCATCTTTTTGGCTTGGAATATCTTGTATCCCAGCACACATGCACCAAATTTTAGTTCTAGATCTTTGATGGAATTCACCTTCAATCCTCTACCATCCCATTTTGTACTTGTCATCTTCTCAATATTGGGGCAAGGAGGGTGTTTAAGTGCCTTGGCCTTGTCATTTATAGGATAACTGGTCACATCATGTATCACATCCTGGGTGATCTATTTTGGCTCATCCAAGAACATCTTTCAGTCATGAACTCTACTCAGCACTATCCAGATCCAATCGGTCTTAAAATCCTTCAGAAACATTAGGGCATTTATCAGCCCTTTGACCTCAATGTGTTTATTCTCATCCTTGAGGGTTCCTTCTATGAAAAGCTTCTTGTAATCTTTCTCAACTTCCAGATCTCTGAGTACTAAAACTTTGCAGTGGATAAACGATCAGATATATTTAATTAGTAAAACTCTAGGTGGTATTCCTGAAAATGATCCAACATCATTGGGTTGTAATGTAACCTCTAGATAGAACTTGTATTTAGGTTCTTCACAAGTGGAGTTCTTGACTAGATTAACCTTTCTCTCCTTGGCGTTCTTGATCTTGGTTACACGAGATGTGGTTTCCATGATTTTGCCAATTTAGGGATTTTACCATGAAATAATATGTGAGCTCGGTGATTCTAGTTACTCACTTGTTCTGTTGTAGCTGTTGAAGATTGGAATCTAAATTTTGTGAACGTGCTTGGAAAGCCCTACAATCTGGTCATTCTATTTTTCTCTTCTCTTCTCTTCACTCTGCTCTTTTCTCTATTTTTCTCTTAATCGCTTTGTGATAAAATGAGCTATTCTATCACCCTTTTATAGATGATTCCCTAAATGGCACATTTAATGCTTTACCTACATGTCAAGTGTTGTGGAGTCACTCAGGTATCACACAAACTTTTAGCTTGGGTAAGTGATAACTCACATGACCTTTCCCATGTTTACCAATGGTGCTTGATAAGTGGCAAAGACTTAAATGTTTATTTCATGATTACCGATGAGTCTTGGATTACATTGTTAACTTGGCTTTCATATGTACACCGACGATTCTTGGTATTACTGACTGATGAGATTGTAATCACAAAATCATAACTAGTAATACCATAGTGCATCTTTATTCATGCTAGTTTGGCATTTTATATATGTATAATGGAACTGATGTAAAGTACGACTTGGTATAGTGCAGTTCCATACTTATTTGTTCTTCTTAGGTGGGGGTGATAATGTCACCAATATCCATTGGATAATGTGTCACCAATTGTATTTCTTGGTCCAACATCATTAGTGTTTATTTCTTTCCTCCACATTTTGTTTCCCATCTTCTTGATGTCTTCAATGGTGTTACCATTGGAAAAAGTGCTTGTCTTTGTCACTTGGTATTTGCATTCCTAAATCTTAGATGACCAACTTTATGATAGTGTAAGCATGCCATTCCGAGGTTAGTCTAGCTTCCAGACCTTTGTGTCCATTTCCCCATGTAGTTTGTAGCTATGTGTCCATATATACCACATGTTGTGCATTTTGTCCATGTATTGTAATCCCAAACATATGAGTTACCAATTCTTTTCAGTTGATAAGAATTTTATTGTTCTTTAGGCTTACATGCTTGCCTTTTCTTCTTCCTGCATTCAAGAGATGTGTGCCCATGCATTTTTAAAGTAGGATAGTATTTTTCCATGTAGGTTTCCTTCTTTGGTTGATTCACTTCAGATTTACATTCATATGCTTTATGTCCTTTCTTGTTATAGTTATAACAATTTCCAATGAATGTAGATGTGGATTTAGGAATACCTTTAATTTTGCTTCTACAAACATTTGATGTGTGGCCTGGTTCTCCACAATAATTGCATGACTGATTTCTTGGTCTTGGATTTATGTATACATCTTTTGGATCATCCTAGTATGGTGATTCTCCATGCTCGATATACCCTAGTTTGGTATTGGTGTTGACTCTTCTTTGTCCATCCATAAAATCATCCATTCTCTTTGTAGTTTCTCCAGCTCTCTTAATCATATCATTATGCTGCTATTGCTGAATTCTTACTTCATGCTTCAGTTTTTTATTTTCTTTTCTTATCTCACCAATAGCTTCCAATTTTCCACTGAGTTGTATGTTCATTCGGTTTGCCCCTTGACTCATAAGAATAATCTGATTTGTGATCTCATGATGATGTTTATTAAGTATTTGTATTTATGATTCTTTTTCTTGTAGCTTTTCAGTGATCTTTCTCCTATCATCAATGGCTAGTGTACTTTCTTGTTCATCTTGTCTAGCATCATTCATAACATCAATCATTCTTACAATCTATGTCTCTTGACCGATTTGCAGTGATTTCACTTGTCCAACCATATGTTGATTGATTTCATTCAAACTTGTAATGCTTCCTTTAGATGTGTCTGTTGTATTGCTAGATGTAGATCCTGATGACTCAAATAAATCAGGTATCTCTTCTTCAGGATAGTCTATTTCATTACAGAAAGATGTCATAACCTTTCTTTCATCTAGTAACTATCTCATCTTGATTCTAGTTTCTTTATATTTATCATAGAAGATCTGTATCTCCAACTTTTGATTCTCAATACTCTTGTCTAGCTTATACCCTTCCATTTTATGATCTTTTCTCTTAAGTATTTAAACTTTTCCAAATAAAATATCTAGGTCTCATACCTATTGTTGGAATAATGGAATGGTGTGTACTAAGAGGGGAGAGGTGAATTAGTACCCTTAAAACTTTTATCACTTAACCTTAATCCTTTTAGTAATCAATACATTGTGTTACCAACCATACATGTTATTCTATATTTGTGTATGTTATATCAATTCATAAACTAAATTGCATGTAAACATTCATGAAATGTAATGACACATGGCACAAGATTTGGTAACACAAAAAACCCCTATTAGAAGGTGAAAACTACGGTGGGGATGAAACCCACAAAACTTCACTATCTACAGAATGGAAGGGGCCAGTTAAGGCTTACAAGTTTGATCACTTCTGATTATCTTACCCTGTTAGGAGTAACATGTTTAGAATGGTTAAGGTCTACTCTGTTAAGATCTCTAGCTACACTATTTAGTGTGTACTCAGTTAAGAGATTTACAAAGGATTGTTAAATCTGCCTTCTTAAATAATTTCTTCTACTTGCTACACTTGTAAGAATGTAATAAGAAATACTTATTGACCTAAGTATATGAAATCTATAATTGATGAGTACAGATCCATTAAAGTTTACAATATGATGTGTCACCTATAGTGACTGATTAATACCTTTGTTCTTCTCGGTAGACTTGAATCTTGTTCTTGATAACTGATTCCATCTTTTGTTGTTCTTCTGCATAAAACTTTGTCTCTGATCCTTAGATGTGTTTCTTGGCTACAATCATCATCACACCACTTGTTTTGATTGAATTCACATCTATTTATACAATGAATTTGACCTAATTAAGTTTTAGGAATAACAATGATAACTCTATGATAAAAGGTTTACAGTTTGACCTTGATCTCCTAGTTTTCATGTTTTCAATCAGTTAGACGGATTAAAAAAACTGTACTTTCTTTACTTGTCCCTCAAGAAATATATTTAAATATAATATAAAAGATAAATATAAAACACAAGTTTTTTATCTAACGTGTAAGTCAGATCCACATTTCTCAGAATTATAACTGTCTCTCGGTAGACTGGTGCTTGGGTTTCTCTGTAGTCTCTCTCTCGGGTTCCTCTGTTGTTTTCTCTGTTGGGTTCCTCTATTAGGTTACTCTGTCGGGTTCCACTTCAACATTTTTGGGTTTCACTTGTAAACTATGTTTCTGGGTTCCCTTGTGAAGTTTTCTATTGGGTTCCCTTATTTCGGTGACCTCTGTTAACTGTTGTGTCGGGTTGCACTAAACCTATCTTTTGGTGTTGGTGTTACCGATGGTTCAAAACTATTTTCCTTTGCATACTAATGGAAAAATATGTCATCATATTGAAGGTATAATGAAGCATCATTTTTAATAGGCCTACTAGGCATTGAATCAAATGGTGGCTCAGGGTCTACGATATTCAAATCATGGTAGAAACTTGCAGCAAGATGTAAATTAATTTGGATTTCTTTTAGAGGTAGCCCTTGAGGATAGACATAGTCAACATGGAAAGTATGATCCTTAGGTTCATTATTTGATGGAGATGGTGTAGATGGGTGTGAAGCTTTTGAGAATGGAGAAATGGTGGAAAATTAATAGGTTTCATGAGGACCAATGCTAGACATAGGTTCATGGTTTAGATGTTTCTTGAGAGTAGTATCTTTGTCTCCATTAGATGACTCATTAGGATTTTGCACTTCAATTATGTCATCATTGATTAGATCTTGGATTTTATTTTTCAACTCCACACAATTAGATTTTTTATGTCTATTATGTCGATGGTATGCACATTAGTTCCTCAAAAATGTAAATCCACATGAATTCATTTGAGGCAATATGATGAGATTGTTTTCAAGGAGTTCTTTCAAAGATGATTCATAATATTGTCCCAAAGGAGTAAATGATCTATCTAATGGACATTTAAATTCACGTGTATTTTCCAAATAGGTATTGGATTCAATATCATGATGATCTAGTTCATTTTTTTCATATGATTGATAGACAAGACTCTCAAAAAAATTTGATGTAACTTCCTCTTCATTCTCTTGATCAAAGATAGGATTGTCATGAAGTTGTTCTTCATCATAGATGGGTTTTTCATGCTGAGATGCCTCTTTGTTTGAAGAAAAGGGAGATATGTTTAGATCGTGATTAAATGGAAAAGGAAAAATTTATCTTAATGAGTCTTCTTTGAATGGTGTATCCTTTTCTTTCTTTAGGTCTTGGATTTGTGATTGCAAATATTGAATTTTCTCTACGCCAGTTGCAATAAGATTCTCCTCTTTATTGTTATCATGATTAGGGTATCTAGACTATTTATTTTCAACCATGATGTGATTTACTTGATGTTCTTCTCTATGTGGTTGAGGAGGTGTGGTCACTTCCCTATGCAAAGTTTCATCTTCTGGTAAAGACAATTTAATATGATGGGATTTTGTTCAAACCGACAGGAAAAGGAATTGAGAAGTTTTGTTGAAGTATTCACTTGAGAAGAAGGATGATTTGTATGAAATTTGAATCTTTCAAATGTATGTTGTAATTTTTTCAAGATCATGTGTCATAAAGCATAGAAACCACAAATACACATGTTTTCTAACTTCTAAAAAAAGCTATAAAAGTGTATATTCTCAAATGCTTTTGACAAAGTCTCCACAGAAAACAATTTAGTCAAGCTACCTATGGTCAATTTGGTTTAACAAGGTTTAAAAAGGTATTCTTTCTACTTAACCATTTTTTAATCAAGTTTCGGTTCAAAAACACTTGAGTCTATCCCCCATTACAGAGGCCTCCCACATGCATAAAAACATGATTTTGTGCAATCCCCAAGGACTACTAGAGGAGGTATGATTCTCAAGTATTTTTGTCACTCACCTATTAAGGATGATTGTATTTTATTTTTAATGGGTTGGATTACCATGGCTAAAATTGTTATATCCCACTTGGGTCATTTCCTCTCACCATCCTTGATAAGGCACTTCTCAAAAGGCAGACCCACTAAGAATCTAGAAAGTATATGGAAAGAAAGAAATGAAATGAATAAGTAGGTTTAGGAGTTTGATTAACCAAAAGGGTGAATAGAATATCCCTACTACTTCCTCACTTCCAAAAATGATTAGCAAAGTTCATTCCAAGCCTCTTTAATCTAGTGGCATTAAAGTGTTTTTGGTTTTTTATTTCACCCAAAGAGTGAAGCACTTTTTATCCACAAACAATAAGGCTTAATTAGGTGTTTGGTTCATTACTTACCTCCTTTCTATCACAAATCTATCATTTCAAGGAGTTTGATTCACCAAAGGTGAAGAGCATATCCCTAATGCTTCACTAAAGATTTTAATTTGCTCTTTTACGTTAAGCTAGATGTGTGAATGAAATTGCCACAATTTAAACAAAATGCATAAGGATTTAGGAATACCTTGTTTTGATGCTACCAAAGGATAGGTGCATTTATGAATTTTTTTATTTTTCTTTTTGTATACTCACCTAGTGGCAATTTTTCTTCTCCTTAGCATCCAAGTTTTCTCCCCAAAATGTTTGGTTCAACAACCAAGAAAAACAAAGTGAAGGAAAATCAAAACCAAATCCACCTCAAATATGGAAAATTAGTTTGACAGAGTTTGGTAATTTTGATGTAATGTTCGTATTCTTTCTCTTCTTCTTCTAATTTTTCCACTATGTTTGTGTTATGGATTTGTTTAGCATATTTATTCAATCTTTTAGATTCCTTCTCTTTCCAATAATCTGGTACTCTACACTTTGATTTTTGAACTTTAAGATGTATCGTATTCAAATGGGATAAGTATCTAAAGGACTATATGGCATGTTATACAATGCTTGGTGAAGGTTAGTGATCTTCCAATACCTATTTCCTTCTTGAATCCTTTCTTCCAATGTTTCATCTTCAATCTCTAATTGTATCCATTTTGATTCTTTGTATAGCTTCTTTGCATCTTTCCTTTGATGATAATCATGTGATTTGTGTATTTATTTTTGATTTTTTCTTGACTTGATCCTTTTTATCATCTGTAATTCATAAAAAAGTCAATTAATTGTCAAATTTATTAATTATACAACTTGAATTTGATGTTTCTTATCATTAATCAAATGCAATGTAGAATAGACCAAATGCAACTCAAGATAGACCAGATGCACCTCAGAATAGACCAGATGTAACTCATAATAGACTAGATGCAACTAAACACAGACTAGATGCAACTTGGAAAAGACTGAGTGCAACTAAACACATACCAGATGAAGCTAAACATAGACCACATGCAACTCGGAATAGATCAAATGCAGTCTGTGTTAGCATTTTTTCTTGTAAAACAACCTTAATATGATAGTATACTTGTATAATTGAACGCAAACTCCTATTTTATGCAAGAGAAATTCTAATTGATGATGATTGGATAAGATCCTCCTTCTTTTTCGATCTCCACAGACTCAGGCAGGTATTACCTTTGAATGATTACTGATAATTTAGTATTTTAGTGGATGATAAGGATTCTCATCCTTCTTCCTTTTAAGGAGGGGTAACCTAGTGATTCACTCTTCAAGGAATCAGCAAACTGAATTGTCTCTGGCTAACACAATCCACTTGAATTCATCTTTTGTGTTCTTAATAACTAAAGTATATTTGATTTATCATATTGGATGGAGAAACCATTGCTTATCAAACTCTAAACCAGTGCTTATTCCTTGGGTAGAGTAAATGAAAATATAAATCCATAGAAACAAATTAAGGAGATACTATAGAATTCCTTACAAACTATATGCAATTTAGATAGAGTGCCTTACAAACTATCCTCTCATTTTCATACTACTGTATCAAATCCTCACATTAATGCTTAACACTCTAAAATTACTTATGAAACTTATTTCTCTCCTTGAAAGAAACTCATGAATAAATAGACAAGTTACCTTGTAACCAGTATGTTTAGGATGCCTTACAAACCAAACATACAAAAGTCATACATAGAAAAATAAAGAGACAACAATAATATGGAACAGGAAACTGCACTGCATTTCATTAATCTGTTTTGTTTCAATACATCCAGACAAGAAGCTTAAGAGATGAAGAAAAATTAGAAGTCTTCTTTGTAGTAAAATTTCTACAACTTGGGACCTGCTCTAAAATGTTTAAGGAAAGACTGAACAAACTCAACAACCCCCAAAGAAAGATCAGGAACATGAACCCTTTAAAAATGTTATAAAAGAACTATATATAGCCCAAAATCATCTTGGAATCCTTAAGAGATAAGGATGAAACATGCTTCAGATGATTTTTGACCTAACCCTAAAACTCTAGAAGACAAAATGCAATTTTCTTCTTGAAGCGGTGGAAGGACAAAAATGAAGAATGAAATCAGATTTTATTTTTATTTCCCATGATGTCCTTCAGTTTGTATAAAATATCAATAACTGTTGTCTTCCCTATCTTGGGCCTTTGTCAGAAGAATCCATGCTGAAACCCTATCTAATTTTCCTTGTCACTGGTCAAAGCATTGGCTAGGTGCTGGTTAACCATATTCTTTATCGATATTGAAACAAATCTATCACTTACCCTCACCAGTAACCGCTAATTTCTCTACATTTCAACCTTTTATCACTAGAAATAATGCTTTGGGTTGCATCACTCATATCTGAAATCAATTTTTGCTCATTAATGCTCCTGAGAGACACTCAAAATATTAGCCACAGGTTTCAAAGAAAATCCCATCGTCATGAAATCTGATATGAAAACCCCTTTAAATATTTGAATTTATACGTTTAACGGTCACAGGTGGCATGGGTTTTTGCATCGACACCTCTGATTTGAATTTGATCTCCCCTTTAAAATGTAGCCACCAATAAATTCTAACATTTACCTGGGCATTTGACCTCAGTTATTAACTCACCTTTTGACTTTATTTATTACTATTCTTCATGTCTCCAAGTTGCTGAACCTTATCCTTAACTCTGGTCTCATCATGAGACTCACTGACTAACACATATCCTCATTCTTAATCAAACGGTCAGTAGGAAGTCTCTTAATAAAAATAAAATATTTGATATCAATTGGAGACTGAGAAAGAAGGCAAAATCATAATCGTTGAACACTTTGGAATATTCCATCTCAATCAAGAGACTTAGAGACTGAGCATACGAAAAATGGGCCCATTGCTGCCAGATGTCACCATATAATTCACTTGCAACCACTCAGTCATCCATCCAACACTAACATCAGCCTGACCGATCAGATCTGCTACATGGCATTCTATCATATTGCCTTATGTATTAACTATCAAGCACTTTCCTTATTAAGGAAACACAACATCCACTCGGTCCACTTGAACTTGCATGATCATTACCTTACCTTTTCACTCAGGCTTAACACGATAGAAAAACATGGTAAATCATTTCCCTTTGTATCCTGATCGCTGGATCTTTAACTCAACTCAATCTTTATCACGAGATCAGGCGATAATGCAAATTTACAAATTCAATATTAACCTTATTTAAAACTAGAGATTACGTGACTAAAGAGACCACTTTGAACTGCATTTGGGCCACCAGGGACACATGGCACATTGTCGTAGTGCCTTAAACATAACTTGACTGCATCTTTCTCATAAAGGAATAACGATAGCCACCTGATCTGATCAACCTTCTCGGTACATAAACTTGATCACCGATTACTAAATTAACCATGATCTAACCCTCTTTCTGACCATAGTTTGTATTTGGCAATCAGGCGACTGAGTAATCTTGAAGTCAGGAGATAATTTTCTAACCTCGGGTTACATCACAAGACTTCCCAAGTACCTCAAGATCTTGATCTGAATCAACGGTTGTTTCCAGATCTCCTAATCACATTTGGAATATGCTTTTCTTACGGAGATAATGTTATAATTAATCTTTCCTTGGTAACTATGTAATTAAAAGATATACTAAGGTCATGTCTTATATTTGTAATTCCTTTAATTAAGGAAATTAGATATTCCTCCTTAAGAGGATTCCTACACATGGCACACACCAAATGTGAATGTGGCACACATTGAGTATGAGAGTTACATGCAAACTCCTCCACTCATCTCTACTTAAGAGATGGCTCTCACACACTTCTTAAGGTTCTAGGGTTCTCACTTGGTTCTAAGTTGGTTCTCACAAGTTGGATTTCTTCTTTCCTCTCTCATTCTCATTCTTGCAATATTGTAATGAGCTCTCTCTCTCTCTCTCTCTCTCTCTCTCTCTCTCTCTCTCTCAGCTTCTTGCCTCATTCACATTTATGCACAAGGGGTTTTTCTTAGTTTTCCCCTTTCAAAAACATTGTCTTGGTGTTGATCTTAGAGCTTCTCATTTCTATTATTGATTGTTCTTGTTTCAACATTCATCCTTTGGTAATACATTTCCTTACTTTACTCTCTTGGATTCATTCTTGTATTTCATTTCATTTTATGTATTTTTCTAACATGGTATGAGAGCCACTAACAATCCTTGTTTGAGTGTTTGTAGGTTTTGATGATCTATCTTTTGTTGCAGGTTTTTTTTTTTTTGGGGGTTTGGACGGTTTACCGCCAAACCCAGTTTCTTTTTTCTTGGTTTTCCCTTTGTTGGGCAACCACAATGGAAGATTTCATATTTGCATGTTTTTTACTTTATCTTGAAATCAATTTCTCAATCTATTTCTCTAACATTTGGTGCAGGCTCATCTCTATTATTTCCATATATCTCTGTATTTTATTCTCAGAAATATATCTTTCTAACACTTTGCAAGTTACTCAAGCATATTTATCTGCAAGGTTATATATCTCTATTTTTTAATCTCTTTTTTTTTAAAAATATTTTTCCTTTTATGCAAACCATTTAAACATTTATGTGACTATGATTTTGAAGACAGTTTTATAGACCTGCACTCAGTCATTCATAACTTTCACACTATAAATAATTTGGACAATCTCTTCGGTGGAGTTCTAGACAAGTAGGTTTCTAAAAGCATATAAAAAATTTGGAAAAATCCAACGGTGCATTAAAAATTTATGCACCCCATAATTTGATTGATTTCTTAGTCTCAGTATTGTTGTTTACATATCTCTGTTTTCATCTCTCTGTTTGGTTGAAGACAAAATCCTTATTTTTTTCTTGCAGAGTGTTGTTTTATCTTTTTCTTTTGTTTTTGGTTCTCAATATAAATATATTTATTATTAACTTTATCCATCACATTTCAATATTATTGGTGTTTACTGTGTTATGCAAGCCTCCTCTTCCTTGGTTTGCTTGTTGCTCATACACAACCTTCTCTTCCTTGGTTTCTATATTTAATAAGCATTTCTCCCTTTCTCAGCCTTTGTGGTTCTTCATCCCAGCATGGAAAAGGAGGTTGCATTAAACATTGGTATATGTAATATGGTTTATTTAGCTTTTGACGCTTCACATAGAGAGCACTTAGCTGTTAGCTTTGCTTATATTTATGTTTTCCTTTGCATAGTAATCAACATTCTTCTCCTGGGATTCTGTCTGTTTTAGCCAATCTTTTTCATCTACAGCATCTTACCCATTATTTTTTGTAGTTCCTTACTCTTTTTTTCCTAATTATATTTGTAGTTTATCATTGCTTTCATTTTATTGCAGGTAAGATCGAACATTTTTTCTTGGTTTAAGCAGCTTGTCATTCTATCATTTTGCAAGTTTCTGCGGCAATACTATTTGTCATTTATTCATCATTAGATTCTTGTTCTATTGTTGGAAAATTTTTATTCAAATTTGTTTAAATTTTTAAATTTTTAAATTTTTTAACTTTAACAAAATTTATTCAAGTTTGCTCAACAAACAAAAGTTTAATCTCATAATCAAAGTTTCCGCTTAATATCTTTTCATCTTGCTTAAACCCATTATTCCTTTTATCATTCTAATAATAATTCAATTGCTAATTCATTATTTTACTATAATATAAATTTGTTTCATCAATTAATCAATTTTTTTTTTTTTTTTAATATTTAATATTTCTTGCATATTGGCATTTACTAATCGCGTTAAATTGGGTTTTTAGCTTCTATATTATATTATGCAACTTGTAATTCTGGTTATTTTTTCATTATGTCATCGTTAATTTCAAAGATTAAATTAACAAGTTCCAATTATTATGCGTGGAAGACTCATATGACTTTTCTCTTTCATTATCGACATATTCTTGATATGGCAACTAGTGTGACTTCTGTTCCATCTTCTACTGCCTATAAGGAAGATATTGATGCTTGGAATGAGAAAAATGATGAGGATTTAGGCCTTATAGGCATTTCTTTGCATCCTGATTTATATGTATTAATTTCCCATTGTACTAAAGCACATGCAACATGGACTATTTTAAAAAACACCTTTGACAGTGCAACTAAATCTCGAAAGATTCAACTCCAAGATCAATTGGAGGATCTCGGGTAAATGGATTTCTCAACTATGGATGAGTTTTTACTTAAGTTTGATTCATTTTGAAGTCAATTAACTGGTTTAGGAGTTACTTTATTTGAAATTTGGTTAATTCATATCATTTTAAAAAAATGCCTTCCTAGACAATTTTAGCAATTTATAACTAATATACATTCTCAATTAGCTCTTCCTTTGTTAGCATCTCAATTAACTTGTGTTATCTTTCAACAACTTTTATGTCAAGAAGAGGCTAAGTTAATTCAATTTGGCTCAATCAAAACTAATGAACATGCTTTCATGTCTAGATCTAATAATCATAATCATAATAATGGTTATCATAACAATTCTAATATACCTCATTGTAATTATTGTGGGAAAGATGGTCATGTGATTATTACTTTTTTTAAAAAACTTAAACATGAGAAGTCATCTAATCCTAATACTCAAAATTTTCATAATCATAACCCTCATCAAGCTTTTGCTATTCGATATGGGATGTCTAATTCTCACTATGATGATAATACTATTTGGGATGAATATTATGATGAAGGATACTCTTGGAATAACACTCTTCATTATTATCTTCCTACTCAAAATGATTATATGTTATCTCCTTATGATGCAATGCAATTTGATGATCATTTCTCTCATGTTGATGATATTCTTGAACAAGAAGAGGAAATTATATCTAACTTTCTTAATGTTACTTTGCAAGATATGTTTATTACTCAAGATAAAATTAATGATGATAGTACTAATCCTATGACCTTGGTGGAGGTTAATGATAATGATGGTATCTCTCCTCATCTTGATGTTTCATATTATGATTAATACGTAACAGAATTGTTTTATGCAACTGAATATTGCATTCCTGATTCTATGAATGATGATTCACAATATGATTTTTCTTTCCAAAGTGTTACTGATTCAGCACTAGGCAATCCCAATGATGGGCGCTCTACTAGTGGTTCTTGCCTTATTGCAGGCTCAGGTGTTGATTATGCTCCACCTCTATTTTTTACTGGAAATGAATATACATAATGCACAAATGAATATCAAGAATCTCAATGGTCACTTGAATATTTGGGCCCCCCTCTGCAAGAAACTACACCTTTCAATTGTCAAAGTGCCATCCACTTAGCAAACATTCCTATGTACCATTCAAGCTCCACTGATCCAGTTGAAGAAATACATGATGATCAAGCTATTGACAATCTACTGAAGACTCTTTCAAAAGAAACATCTCAAATTCATTGTAAACATTTGGGTGTGATACCTATTGATCTCATCTCCCCAAGTAAAGATTAAAGGGGGATGTTAGAATTAATCTTTCCTTGGTAACTATGTAATTAAAAGATATACTAAGGTCATGTCTTATATTTTTAATTCCTTTAATAAAGGAAATTAGATATTCCTCCTTAAGAGGATTCCTACACATGGCACACACCGAATATGAATTTGGTGCACATTGAGTATGGGAGTTACATGAAAACTCCTCCACTCATTTCTACTTAAGAGATGGCTCTCACATGCTTCGTAAGGTTCTAGGGTTCTCACTTGGTTCTAAGTTGGTTCTCACAAGTTGGATTTCTTCTTTCCTCTCTCATTCTCATTCTTGCAATATTGTAATGAGCTATTTCTCTCTCTCTCTCTCTTGGCTTCTTTCCTCATTCATATTTATGCATAAGGGGATTTTCTTAGTTTTTCCCTTTCAAAAATATTGTCTTGGTGTTGAGCTTGGAGCTTCTCATTGCTAGTTCTTGTTTCAAAATTCATCCTTTGGTAATACATTTCCTTGCTTCACTCGCTTGGATTCATTCTTGTATTTAATTTCATTTTATGTATTTTTCTAATAGATAACCTGACTAAAGGGAATCACTAAGTCTCATAATGATAAGGAATATTCTGATTTTATAAGGAGACTTTGCGACTGAGTAAGAAATGAATTTGCACACATGTCCTTAGGGATTTTAAGTTACTCGATAAAGTAACAATAAAATAGAACCAGGCCAAGACTAACTAGGGTTTATTTTGATTTCCCATGAAAATAGACCTAGAAACTTAGGGTTTTTAAATTTTAATGGATTTCAAGGCTTAGAAACTATTACTTGCAGAGAAATTTGATGCCAATCGACAAGATTTCATCATTTTTTAGAAGGTAACTAACTACAAACTCAAAATTTTCAAGGAGCTTTTCAAAAATGGAAAAGGTGCCAACATTGGCTCTATCTGAGGATGGCTAAACACAAGTTTATGACAAGAACCATAGATCTCTGGAAAAATTAGACCACTAAAAAACACAAGAGAACCAAATGTAGAAAGAAACACACCACACAACTAAAAGAAACACGCCTATATACAATATATACATCATTTACAAGAGGCCTCAAACCTCAAGACTTGAAACAACTCTTCCCTCTATCAAAAATAAAATTTTTTGCTCCATGCTTCTGAAAAAAGATAACAGTATCACTTTCATCCATTGGAATTAATCCACTGTCATCTTGTATTAGCTCAACATATGTCATGCCCAAAACTAGGGAAAAACACACTGACAAATTTTTTTTTTTAAAGACATAAAAACAACAACTATGATGACACAATAATACTAAAAGTGTTGAGGAAAGGTGACAACATGGTGAAGATTCTTTTTGAGCTGAACGGTCTAGTCATAGATTGAGTTGGGGTTATCAACAAGGTAGTTGTAGAGTCGGTAATTCCTATTCGATAGATGGTAACAGATTCTATAGTTTAGTACAATACAGACACATGGGTATACTAACTCCATTAAAGGTTGACCTAGAAATCCAATTTATTAATCATATTTAATGTCATTACAACCCTTAAACATCCCCAATATAATAAGGTCCTCACGATTATTATAATATTTTCCAATTACAATGTGAAATTGATACATTTAACTTGTTTGAGGAACTATCCAAATTTTCCAATTAATTGATATTAATATTAATTAAATCCTAAACTTCATTTGTTCACACATCTTTAATAATAAATAATTAATTAATTACAAGGAGAAATATTCCATGATTTGAAAGGAACACTTAATCTAACCGATTACCCTAGCCCATTAATACCCCTTTTATTCAGATTTTACCGTTTTTAATAATTGCATGAAAACACATAATAGTAATGAAAATTATCTAAGTAAATTCAATTAATAAATCTAAACTACACAATTTTAAATAATCGAATAAATCTATTACTCTAATAGGCTAATCAATTTCAATTAATAACATGAGTTATTATACTATTACACTAACTAGGCAAATACAAAAAATATATAAATCCCTATTAACAAACCTACACACTTTACATAATAAGTAAATCTATTAATCTAATAATTAAACTACACCATTTAATTAAAAAGTATATCTATATATAAAAGAACTACATAATTTTAAATAAAGCAATAAAGAGAATAAATCCAATTAACTAACTTAAACTAACTTAATACCCACTAACTATCCTACTAACTACCTACCCTACCATCCTACTCATCTACCCTACCCTACCCCTATCCCATCACCCTTCCATTCTCCTTGGTTCACGTGCCAAGTGGGTGAGCTATCATGAAAAAATTCACGTGGGCTGCATAAAGGGTCGAATTCCTAAGTGAAGGGATTGCAAGGCAAAACTTAATTTTGGGCCCACCAAAATGTTTTTAAAAAATGCAGCAAGCCTTAGCTTATAACGCAAGGCAAATTTCCAACGCATGAAATGGGGAAGGAAATGCCAAGTGGGTGAGTGGGTGGCGCAGGAAACAAGGAGGTAGGGGAAAAGAGGGGTGTGGGGCCCACTTGCATAAAGGTAAGTGGTTTAATATAAAATTATTTACTTTCCCCTTTTCCTTATTATTTATTTAGTTTGTCATAATGATGACAAAGTTACTAATTTAATAAGGAGGTTTATATTAGTCATGATTTATGAAGGGGTTTATTATTCTAACCCCAAATTTAGAGGGGTATCCTAGGGGAATATTCTCTGTGGTAAACTTGGGAATTAAATCCTCTCTCATACATTTTTCATAGAGCATTTTGGATCTCAAAATTCTGGAAAGTGTTATTTTTTTTCTCTCCTCTAACATTGCATTGCATTACACTCATTTATTTATTTATTGTTTTGGTTGTTTGAAGTTAAATGTATGCAATGTATACTATTAATGCAATACACAAAGAGAATCATTTATAGGGTATTTGATAATGGCAAGTTGTTAATTAGTGTCCAAATTTGATAAATGAACTATTGTTACCATGTTATCCTCCAAATTTTGAAATTGAAATATGGAATTCAAGATAAAGTGTTGATAATATAGTGATAGAGATCTAGATTACAAGGGAGGGGAAAGTATATATTAAATTTGAAATTTGCAAGAAAACAATTTTAAAAAAGAAACAAGCAAGAAATAACTTGCAATTCATGTAAACTTTGAGCACATGATTTTCTTTCATTTTCACAATGGTTACATCTTCATTTACAATATTGAAGGCTACAAAATTTAGTCCATTCTATTACAAACTTCACCTTCAACATGAAGGCACAATACAAGAAAAGACACTACAATGGAGGAGTCTCTAATATCAAGGCAACATGAACACCATCCAAGCTCCAATTTCAAATGGCTTCCAACATAAGGTTCTTCCCAAAATCTGCAAAAAATAACATGATACTACCATGAAAAGCGCACCTCCCATCCTAGGTCTCAAGGAGACCACCCCTGAGCTAGGATAATTGGTAACCAACGGGTGACAATCACACCATTTTCACAATATAAAACACAACAAGAAAACTCTCATCCAAGGCTAGCACAATAGGATTCACCTTGAACCCATAACAAGGGGTGAAGGTGGATTTCCATGAAGGAGATTGCCAATGAAATACATCTAAAAACTGTGTCTTTTCAAGACTATAATCCACATATACTCTTATATACATTCTTCTTCTTATCTCCCCCAAATCAAGATCAATAACCTTAATTGGCATGAAATGGCCCATACACCTTGAATATTTTCTCTCTTCTCTCCTTGAGAAGAGACTCTATACTTCCATGGAATCCAACTAAACCCTTCCCCCATACATGGCCACTTCTTCCCTATCCAAGGGTGAGTAATGTCATTACACCCTTCACAAAACTCCCTTGATCAAACAAGAATAAAAACATAAGCATGAAATCAAACCAAAAATATCATTCCCTTACATAACAAAAACATAAAACACATAAATCACATATACAAAAGAATGAAATGCATACTACTCTAATTTCAACAAAGCAAGAAAGCTTCCATGGAAATGGTGGGGACCAACCTTCACAAGTGTTATGGCAAAAATGATGTTTGAGAAGAGCCCAATCCCTTTTGCTTCCTTCAATCCAAAATCCTAATGTCTCTAAAAGTAGAGAGTGGGTGAAAACCCTCTAACTCTACCAAGAGCCTCTAAAAAGGTCTCCAAATATTACCCACCCAACAACATTAATTTTAGAATTGACTCCTAAGGCCTTAGTTTGTCCTATGTCCCCTATCATAAATGCAAGATTGGAAAGGAGTGCGGGTTTGGGTAAAAGGTCAAGACTCGCTTCATTTTCGCAACATGTGAGTAATGGGTTATTAAGAGGGTCACCAATGCCACTATTGGGTTCTAGAAGTGTTAGAAATATTCCTAACCCATACCCCTATCACTAAGGTACTTAGATTATCCTTAAATTGACCCTTAGGATGTCCTTTTGGCCTCTAGAAGTGACTAGAACAAAATTTAAGTTTAAACAATTTAATTTGGTTCCATTTCCAACCTTAGTAGACATGTCATCACATAAACACATAAATAATACTAATAATGTCTAGGCCATCAGATATAATGTCCCAAAATATTGATTCATAATGTATCAAAATAAGTGTATCAGCTAAGCCATTATGGGTTAGGGTGAGGCCTCACATTCTCCCTCACTAGGCATTAACTTCCTCCTGGAATTCATAAAAAGATATGGGTACTGAGATATCATTTGTGCTGCGTCCTCCCATGAAGCCATGACCTCATCATAACAATCCCAGTAGACCCTAACCTGGTCCATCTTTCAGCCTCAAAGTGCAAGGGTTTGTCAGGCTAAAATACAAATGGGCTCTAGCGCTAGCTACTCTTCTGACTCCACCTGCAAGGCATCCCAATCTATCACATGAGTCTCATCATAAATATATCCTTGAAGTACAAAAACATGGAACACATCATGGATGCATGAAAGACTAGGTGACAAATCTAAATGGTATGCAACTAGTCCTATCCTCTCCAAGATCTCAAATGGTCCAACTAACCGAGGTGCCAACTTAGAGCCCTTTCCAAATCAGATCAGACTCTTGTGCAGTCGCACTCTCAAGAAGACTCTATCTCTGACCTTATACTCTCTATCAATCCTCTTCATGTCTACATATTTCTTCTATCTATTATGTGCCTCTCTAAGATGTTGTCAAATCAGATCCACCTGATGCTCCATCTCTCTGACTAACTAAGGACCAATAGATACTCTATCCTCAATCTTGTCCCAACCTTAGGGTGTCCTGCAAGGTTTACCATACAAGGCCTAATAAGGTGGCATGCCTATAGATGAATGGTGCCCATTATTATAGGAAAACTCAACCAGATGTAGGTATTACTCCCACTTGACCTGATGGTCCATCACCTACATGTGCAACATATCCTCCAAAACCTGATTAACCCTCTTGGTCTCACCATCTGTCTGAGGGTGATACGATGTACTAAAGTTGAGCCTAGTGCCCAATGCTATCTGTAACTCTCTCCAAAAGGCTGATGTGAACAATGAGTCTCTATCAGAGATGATCTTACAGGGAATGCCATGAAGTCTAACAATATCCTGCAAGAACACCTGAGCTACATCTCATGTTGTGAATGTAGTACACATGGGTGAGAAGTAGGCAACCTTGGTCAATGTGTCGACTATCACCAAGATGGCATCATGGCGGTGAGAAGACATGGGGAGACCAACAATGAAGTCCATAAATATAGTATCCCACTTCCACTTGACAATCTCATGTGGCTGTAGAATCCCACTAGGGTGGCTGTGCTCTGCCTTCATCCTCTAGCACTCTAGGAATCTCCCAACAGTACTATAAATTTGTAGTCGCATGTCTGCCCAATCGTACAACTATCTCAAATCTATATGAAACTTCTTAACACTGGGCTGCACTACATAAGGTGCTCTATGTTCTTGAAGTACAATGAACTCGCACAAATCCACAATGGAAGGTACATAGATATGCCCTCTATGACCTAGTAGTCCATCAAACTCCAAAGAATACTCTGAGTACTTCCCTTCTAAGGGTATCTATGAATGCACTAATTGAAAAACCTCTGAATAAAAGGAATCCTCAGGCAAATGGCGTAAGATACACTCTCTCAAATTGGTACAAGTAGTCACAGATAAAAGGTCATGGCATCTCCTACTTAAGGCATCTGCAACCACATTCTCCTTCCCCTTGTTGTAATGAAAATCAAAATCATACTCACAAAGGAACTACATCCACCTTCTCTTCCTAGCATTAAGGTTTGGCTAAGTGAAAGTATACTGCAAGCTCTGATGGTCAAAATGAAGCTCAAATCTATGACCTAGAAGGAATTATCACCACCTCACCAAAGCATGAACTACTGCAGCAAGCTCTAAGTCATGAGTAGGGTAATTAAGCTCACAAGTCTTCAATTTCCTAGAATCTTAGGAGATAGGTCGTCCCTCCTGCATAAGAATTGCCCCTATGCCATCCAATGATGCATCTGTGCATACTACAAAATTTTCTATTGGGTTTGGCATTGCAAGTATCAGTGCACTCGTGAGGGCTCTCTTGAGCTTCTGAAAGGCTCTCTCACACTTCTTTGTCTACTCATATTGCTTTCCCTTTCTTTGAAGGGAGGTGATGGGGTGTACCAATCTAGAAAATCCTGCAATAAAGCATCTATAATATCTTGCTAACCCCATAAAACTCCTCACCTCAGTGACATTGGTGGGTGCTGGCCAATCCATGATGGCTCGGATCTTCGATGGATCTATGGACATCCCATCGCCAAATATAACATGACCCAAGTAATGTACCTTAGGTCAGAAGAACACACACTTTGACAAGCTGCCAAACAAATGGTTCTCTCTCAACCTCTGCAAAACCGACCTTAGGTGCTCCTCATGCTCCTCATTACGAGAATATATCAAAATATCATCTAGGAACACAACCACAAAATTATCCAAGAAGGTGCGAAATACTCCATTCATGAGGCTCATGAAAACTACTAGAGCATTCATGAGGCCAAATGGTACCACGGTGAACTCATAGTGACCATACCTCATACAAAATGCAGTCTTGTGGATATCACTCTCCACAATTCTCAACTGATGATAACCTAACTTCAGATCAATCTTTTAAAACAATTGAGTACCCTGTAGCTAATCATATAGGTCATCAATCCTAGGAAGTGGGTATCCGTTCATAATAGTTACTTTGTTCAACTATTGATAATCAATGCACAGCCTAAGTGATCCATCCTTCTTCTTCACAAACATCACTGGTGCACCCCAAGGTCACACACTAGGTCAAATATGCCCTTTCTCCAAGAGCTCCTCTAACTGAATCTTGAGCTCATTAAGCTCATAGGTAGTCATCCTATATGGTGCTCTCGATACTGGTTCAGCTCCTGGCACAAGGTCTATGTGAAAATCCACTGCTCTAGGTGGAGGCATACTAGGGAGCTCTAAAGGAAATACATCAGCAAACTTCTGTAGGATAGGAAAATCATCGAGGGATGGCTCCCTCTCTAAATCCTCCTCTCTGTCACTAATAGAAATAATAAATATCTGACATCCCTTTCACACGCACTACCTAAGCTGCATAGCAGAAATAATGTAAAGAGATATAGGTCTCTGCACTCTAGAGATCACCCTAGGAATATCATGCTCATCCACACATTCTACCCTCTTCTGTCAACAATCCATCTTGGCTCTATGGGCATAAAGCCAATCCATGCCAAGGAAAACATCATATGAACCTAGAGGGGTAATGTGCAGATTGGATATCATGGATATGTCTCCAATCTGAACCTGACAATGTTGGACCATGGAACTAACTAACACCCTGGTTCCTGAGGCTAACTCTACCTCCCAACTGACATCCTATCTAACTGCCACTAGCACGCAACACTCCACTACATATGGAGATATAAAGGAGTCAGTAGCTCCAAAATCAAATAAAATAGTAACCATACTACCTCGTATCATACCTACAACCTCAATAACTGTATCTTGATGCTTAGCCTGGTGGTTATCAACTGCTACAAAAACTCTATGGGATCTACCCATGTCTCCAACTGTAGGCTCTGAAGTAGCTCCTCTCTGACCACCAAGTGACTGTCCCTGTGGGCACTCTCTCACTATATGACCCATGCCACCACAAGTATAATATGGCCCTCGGGCCTAAATCTGTACTCACTATGATCTAGACTGCTATGGTCCTCTGGTCCTATTGGAATTATTGTAACTACCCCTAGAGGACTACTGAGTCCTAGTCGGCTGTGCCTGAGGGGTCTGTGTCCTCTGATCATGTCTAGGACCCTAAGACTACCATTGTTTGGGATTAGAGCCTTGATAACCTTGTGAAGGCCTCTGTCTAGAATCCTGCTGACATCTATGTTGCTGAGACTATTGACCCTTAAAGGATCCTGCTGAGTGATTTTGGTTCCCTTTCCAAGGGGGTCTCTGCTATCCTGACTATTGGGAAGAGGGGTTTTGGTGCTGAGATCGATCCTACAACTCCTATCTAGTACAGATATCCTCATCTATAAGTTTCATCTCAACTATCTCTCTGAATGTGGTAGGAAAGGCTAGGTGTACTATACCCTGAAGAGACATATTGAGTCCCTTAATGAAATGATGGATATGCAATTTCTCATCCTTATTGTAATCAACATATGGAAGGAGCTTGAGAAATCGACTCTTGTACTAGGTCACTATGAGACCTCTCTTCTGGGGATCATGGAACTCCTGTATCTGGCTCTATCTGAAATGATCGAAGAGGTATCTCTCTTAGAAGTAGGCCACAAAAGTCTCCCAAGTAAGTGTGTCAATACTCAACCCACTTATGGGCTCCTCCTGCTCCCACAAAGTGGAGGATTTCTCCCAAAGGAGATGGACTACAATTCACACCTTTAGATTACTCCCATAAGGGCGCAATCCAAAGCATCACCACAAGCTCTATAACTAGGACTTTGCTAATAACCCATCAATGGATCCCAAAAACAAGGGTGGCTGGAGTCGCAATAACTCTCGAATCTCATTTCCAATATCTCTAGGGGGTCCCTCTCTAGCATGTATCTCATCCTTGCATGGTAATACAATCAGATGAACCAGATCACCCTCATGATCACCATGACTCTCAAGAGACCTGGGTGGGGGACTCCTACTCCTTTCTCTACTAACTTCTTTATCATCTTCTAGAATCTACTGCTGGGCTATGGGTGGTAACCTCTGTTGAATTACCCTAATCAGATTTTGGAGGACTTCCAGAATATCTTGGTTAGGGTCCTAAGGTGGTGGAGGTGGTGGTGGTGGTACATCCCTTCATTTTTCCTCAACATGGGGAACTCTATGACCTCTACCCCATCATCTAGCTTGTGTGACAGCTGGCATCCTACACAATAATTTAAGTTTGAAATGAGTTGAAACATAATGGTTGTAACATATAAAAATTTTATTATGTGTAACATAAGAAAATTTGTCACATTTGAAAATGTAGATGTTTGTGTGATGTGTGGGGAAGATAAGATGTTCCTTTCAACCTCAAATGCACAAATGAAAGATCCAAATTGATCAACCCAAAAAGGATCAATGCACAAATGAGTTAATCATTTGGAAATGAGAGAAAAGAGGAAAGATCTTAAATTCCCATTTTAGAAGGAATATATATGATAGTTCTAGGAATTGAAATGGATGAGATGAAGTACCAACCTTAAAATAGTGCAAATCAAAGAATGCTATTTTTTGAGGTCTGTATGTTGTTTCTGGAAAAATTGAAGTATGGTTCGGAACCAAAACGCAGAGATGAACAAAATCCAGAATTTTTTTTCTGTTCTGATGTCGTCTTATGAAATTTTTTGACCCTGTACCACTTTTTCCAACTCGATCTACTCAACTCCAAAAGTGTCCCTATTCACACAATCTGAAAGAAATCCAAAAAGGGTATCTAGATCTGGTCTCAGATCTATAGTCCCAAACCTGTACCTACAAGAAAAATGTTTCTTTGTAGTTGGGGAGGGGTTTGCCTTGGTCAAACCCTAGTTTTGGAATTAACCTTATAGTATAATTGAAATTGTAGATATAAACAAAGTAAACACATAAATTTACCTTTCTTATATGGAAGTCCTTGTGGCAAATTTGAATCCATGAATTCACAAGTATGTATGCATCAAATGGATCTAGAATTTAGAATGTATCATGTAGGATGTCTTCAATCAATCTCTTGTAGATCTCCAACACCAAGTCTTGAATGGGTTCTTGAATTTGGAAGAGGCTTGGAAGAAGGTGGATGGAGAGATCACCAAAAGAGCACTATGTAGCTTGAATCCTTCAATGGCCTCCAATGGATATCCTTCATGAAAATGGATGCTTGAATTCTTGAGAATGGATGGATTCTTTCTTGAAATCTTTCTCCTTAGCTTGCTTGAATTGCACTTGAAAATCCCTCTCAATTGCGTAATGATGCTTAGAGAAAATGAGAGGAGAAAGCTCCCTTTTATATGAAACTAGGGAAAAATCTTCTAAGGAGGCCTACATAGGATAATTAAACCACCATTTAAGCCTTTACCCCTAGGAGAGGAGCTATATTAAATATAATTTAGGAATCAATCACTTTGGAAACTGAAACAGCCGACTCGGAAGCGGGAGAGAACTTTTTGCAAAGACCGACATCCGGGAAAATGAAAGTTCCCAGGATTTGGACCCTAGGAAAGGGTCAAGGTCAGCCCTATCCTAGGTCAAGGCCAAGTTCAACCCTATCCTAGGTCAGGGTCAAGGTCAATCCTATCCTAGGTCAAGGTCGTGGTCAACCCTGTCCTAGGAGGTCGACCCTGTCCCTAAATCCCAGAAACACAGGTCTGTATCCCAGAATGTAGAAATTAGGTCAGAAAATGGTGGATAGAAAGGAAGAATAGGGGGGAAGCCATGTCAAGATTAGGAACCCAGTCAAGGCACTTTTCATGACCCCAAACCACTTACTCGGAAGGCTAAACAAGTCTAAAATGGAAGTGCTTCCATTTTTTGACTATACATTTAGCCCCCACTTTAGCAAGAGTATGAGTTCAACACAAACTCTTGGTAAAGGAGAACATACAAAAAAGATAGTCTTATTGGAATCAAAAGGGATAAAGAAAACCTCAAGCCCCCAAGGGACTTAAGTCTTTATCAACCCTAAGATCATGATAAGAGAGACATCACTTAGTTAAGGAGAAAAAGAGAGAGAGGAGTGGTTAACTTGCCCAGTAAGATGTGTGTATCTCACTGTGAACCACAAAAAGGATAGGATGGCCCATCAAGAAAGAACTTGATAGTCACCCCCATAAAGTTGTGCACCTTCTGGCAGCTTTGTGCATGTATGTAGTTCATCTTTTGATGGCTTTTATGAAGTACCCATGGATCCATATTCTTATATCACCATGGAATACATTTGTAAAATGTGTATCTCTTCAGGATTTAGCAACTCATGTGCGTTACCTTCCGAGGATTTAGCATATTGAATTGTAATTGAATGCATATCTCTTCAGGATTTAGCGACTTATGTGCATTACCCTCAGAGGATTTAGCATGCTGCAAAACAAAATGTTAGAACAAAAATGCATAATATAAAATGAGGGAGGCCGTATATATGCCCCCCTCCTTAAGATGGAAAAAATACATACTATTTTGACATGTTAAGGAAAGAAAAAGAACAAGGATAAATCCTTCATCAACATCAAGACAATATCCATAGACAATACCCAGTCCAAGCCAAGAAGGTCACAGCTCCTATGAGGCCATGGAAGGGATGAATGCAAAGAGATATCATGCAAAAAGTGAAAAAGTAACCCCTGTGAGGGATACCACACCATTCAGTTTCCAAGGTGAGAGATTTATCAACCATGGAAACCCAATGTCAAACAATGAAATAGGTTATAATCATGGACATAGATCCTCAATGCAAACCAAAATTTTCATGTATGATTGGATATCACATAATAGATAGATATTTCTTAACCAAGGGAAAAGTGGATCCCAGAAAGATAGAAAAGAAGGAGATGGCATCCTTTCCCCCCAAGTGTAGGAACAAGGATGAAAGGGGACCTATTATATCACTCACAACACTATGAAAGACAACCAGCCCCTAAAGATTAAGCTAACATTGTTTACATAAGGTGGAGCTCCATAATAGGAACATAAATGTTATTTAAATAAAATACGATTGAAATACAACTCATTGCCACATGTTAAATAAATAACTTTACTATCAATGAGCTGCATAATCTTATAATGTAAATCTTGACATTCATTAGTAGAGTGATCATGAAATCTATGATAGAAACAAAAAGGAAAAGACTTCAAGTGTGGACTACATTTCTTTTTGCGTTTAGGTCTAGTAATCATCTTAGCATGAAGGAGTTTAGGAAAAATAACTTCTTGGGAAAATTCCTTCATAGGGTCATCATGTTTTGAAGTGTTATTTGAGATGTTATTAACTTTGATGTGTTGTTGAGGATTAAATCCAAATACATAAGAATAGTCATGCCCCCCATTCTGTAAGGACATTTGAATTCCTTTTTTATGCTTACCACATCCTTGACCATGGAATCCTTGTTTAACTAGTAAATGATAACCAAGACCACAACAAGAAGCCATATCTGAAGGAGTCAATGGAACTTTAGTAGTTCCTATGTTATCATTAATAGGTTTGAAATGTTCATAGTGGGTAGAAGCAGTGACAAATTTATTACGAAGGGTATTAGAAGTAGATGCAAAGACTCATTGTTCAAACTCTCTTTGGTGCTTCATAAAATCAAGATCAGAAACCTTATACTCTCCAATAAACGTGGGATTAAAATCCAAGTTTCCCCAATCATCTCCAGGAAGAGCATTAGAGGAAGAAGGATTACTATTAGGAATAGGAGTATTGTGGGTTTGAATATTCAAACAAGGATTTGGCACATCATCCTCATGAAGTGTATACACCAAGTTGTTGTGAATAAACTTGACTTTACGATGAAGGGTGGAAGGAACTGCATGCATCTCATGCAACCAAGGTCTACCCAAGAGGAGGTTATAAGTAAGAGGTCTAGGCAT
>MU223592.1:1814423-1844964 GCA_018584345.1 Thuja plicata
AGGCTTGGAAGAAGGTGGATGGAGAGATCACCAAAAGGGCACTATGTAGCTTGAATCCTTCAATGGCCTCCAATGGATCTCCTTCATGAAAATGGATGCTTGAATTCTTGAGAATGGATGGATACTTGCTTGAATCTTTTTCCTTAGCTTTCTTGAATTGCACTTGAAAATCCTTCTCAATTGCGTAATGATGCTTAGAGAAAATGAGAGGATAAAGCTCCCTTTTATATGAAACTAGGGAACAATCTTCTAAGGAGACCTACATAGGATAATTAAATCACCATTTAAGCCTTTAACCCTAGGAGAGGACCTATATTAAATATAATTTAGGAATCAGTCACTTTGAAAACTAAAATAGTCCACCCGGAAGCGGGAGAGAACTTTTTGCAAAGACCGACATCCGGGAAACTAAAAGTTCCCAGGATTTGGACCCTGGGACAGGGTCGAGGTCGGCCCTATCCTAGGTCAGGGCTGAGGTTGACCTTGTCCTAGGTTAGGGTTGAGGTCAACCCTGTCCTAGGTCAAGGTCAAGGTTGAACCTATCCTAGGAGGTCGACCCTGTCCCTAAATCCCAGAAACACAGGTCTATATCCCAGAATGCAAAAATCAGGTCAGAAAATGGTGGAAAGTAATGTAGAACAGGGGGGAAGCCATGTCAAGATCAGGAACCCAGTCAAGCCACTTTTCATGACCCCAAACCACTTACTCAGAAGGATAAACAAGTCTAAAATGGAAGTGCTTCCATTTTCTGACTATACAATGGTTTAGGTTCCTAGTGTCGAAACATGGCTCTTATACAAAAATGTCATGCCCAAAACTAGGGCAAAACACATAGAATTTTTTTTTTAAAAGACATAAAAAAAACAACTATGATGACACAATAATATTGAAAGCGTTGAGGAAAGGTGACAAAATGGTGAAGATGATTTTCAAGCATAAAGGTCTAGTCATAGATTGAGTTGGGGTTATCAACAAGGCGGTTGCAGAGTCAGTAATTCCTACTCAATAGATGATAAGAGATTATATGGTTTAGTACTATAGGGACACATGGGTATACTAACTCCATTAAAGGTTGACCTAGCAATCCAATTTATTAATCCTACTCAATGTCATTACAACCCTTAAACATCCCCGATATAATACGGTCCTCATGATTATTATAATCTTTTCCAATTACATTGCGAAAGGGATACGTTTAACTTGTTTGAGGAACTATCCAAATTTTCCAATTAACTGATATTAATATTAATTAAATCCTAAACTTCATTTGTTCACACATCTTTAATAATAAACAATTAATTAATTACAAGGTGAAATATTCCATGATTCGAAAGGAACACTTAATTTAACCTATTACCCTAGCCCATTAATACCCCTTTTATTTAGATTTTACCCTTTTTAACAATTGCATGAAAACACATAATAGTAATGAACATTATCTAAGTAAATTCAATTAATAAATCTAAACTATACAATTTTAAATATTTGAATAAATCTATTACTCTAATAGGCTAATCAATTTCAATTAATAACGTGAGTTATTATACTATTACACTAACTAGGCAAATACAAAAAATATATAAATCCATATTCACAAAACTAAACATTTTACATAATATGTAGATCTATTAATCTAATAATTAAACTACACCATTTAATTAAAAAGTATATCTATATATAAAAGAACTACACAATTTTAAATAAAGAAATAAAGAGAATAAATCTGATTAACTAACTTAATACCAACTAACTATCCTACTAACTACCTACCCTACCATCCTACTCATCTACCCTACCCTACCCCTATTCCATCACCCTTCCATTCTCCTTGGTTCACATGCCAAGTGGGTGAGCTATCATGAAAAAAGTCACGTGGGCTGCATAAAGGGTCGAATTCCTAAGTGAAGGAATTGCAAGGGAAAACTTAATTTTGGGCCCACCAAAATGTTTTTAAAAAATGCAGCAAGCCTTAGCTTATAATGCAAGGCAAATTTCCAATGCATGAAATGGGGAAGGAAATTCCAAGTGGGTGAGTGGGTGGCACAGGAAACAAGGAGGTAGGGGAAAAGAGGGGTGTGGGGCCCACTTGCATAAAGGTAAGTGGTTTAATATAAAATTATTTACTTTCCCCTTTTCCTTATTATTTATTTAGTTTGTCATAATGATGATAGAGTTACTAATTTAATAAGGAGGTTTATATTAGTCATGATTTATGAAGGGGTCTATTATTCTAACCCCAAATTTGGAGGGGTATCCTAGGGGAATATTCTTTGTGGTAAACTTGGGAATTAAATCCTCTCTCATACATTTTCCAGAGAGCATTTTGGCTCTCAAAATTCTGGAAAGTGTTATTTTTTTTCTCTCCTCTAACATTGCATTGCATTACATTCATTTATTTATTTATTGTTTTGGTTGTTTGAAGTTAGATGTATGCAATGTGTATTCTATTAATGCAATACACAAGGATAATCATTTATAGGGTATTTGATAATGATAAGTTGTTAATTAGTGTCCAAATTTGATAAATGAACTATTGTTACCATGTTATCCTCCAAAGTTTGAAATTGAAATATGGAATTCAAGATAAAGTGTTGATAATATAGTGACAGAGATCTAGATTACAAGCGAGGAGAAAGTATATATTAAATTTGAAATTTGCAAGACAACAATTTTAAAAAAGAAACAAGCAAGAAATAACTTGCAATTCATCTAAACTTTGAGCACATGATTTTCTTTCATTTTTAGAATGGTTACATCTTCATTTACAATATTGAAGGCTACAAAATTTAGTCCATTCTATTACAAACTTCACCTTCAACATGAAGGCACAATACAAGAAAAGACACTACAATGGAGGAGTCTCTAATATCAAGGCAACATGAACACCATCCAAGCTCCAATTTCAAATGGCTTCCAACATAAGGTTCTTCCCAAAATCTGCAAAAAACAACATGATACTACCATGGAAAGCTCACCTCCCATCCTAGGTCTCAAGGAGACCACCCCCGAGCTAGGAGAATCGGTAACCAACGGGTGAAAATCACACCATTTCTACAATACAAAAAAAAACAAGAAAACTCCCATCCAAGGCTAGCACAATAGGATTCACCTTGAACCCATAACAAGGGGTGAAGGTGGATTTCCATGTAGGAGATTGCCAATTAAATACATACAAAAAACCATGCCTTTTCAAGGCTATAATTCACATATACTCTTCTATACATTCTTCTCCTTATCTCCCCCAAATCAAGATCAATAACCTTCATTGGCATGCAAGGGCCCATACACATTGCATCTTTTCCCTTTTATCTCCATGAGAAGAGACTCTACACTTCCATAGAATCCAACTAAACCCTTCCCCCATACATGGCCACTTCTTCCCTATCCAAGGGTGAGTAATGCCATTACACCCTTCACAAAAATCCCTCAATCAAACAAGAATAAAACCATAAGCATGAAATCAAACCCAAAATCTCATTCCCTTACATCATAATAACATAAAACACATAAATCACATATGCAAAACAATGAAATGAATACTACTCTAATTTCAAAAAAACAAGAAAGCTTCCATGGCAATGGTGGAGACTAACCTTCACAAGTGTTATGGAAAAAATGATGTTTGAGAAGAGCCCAATCCCTTTCACTTCCTTCAATCCAAAACCCTAATGTCTCTAAAAGTAGAGAGTGGGTTAAAACCCTCTAATTCTACCAAGGGCCTCTAAAAAGGTCTCCAAATTTTACCCACCCAACAACATTAATTTCAGAATTGACTCCTAAGTCCTTAGGCTATCCTATGTCCCGTATCATAAATGCAAGATTGGAAAGGAGTGTGGGTTTGGGTAAAAGGTCAATATTCACTTCATTTTCGCAACATGTGAGTAATGGGTTATTAAGAGGGTCACCAAGGCCACTTGTGGGTTCTAGAAGTGTTAGAAATATTCCTAACCCATACCCCTATCACTAAGGTACTTGTATTTTCCTAAAATTGACCCTTAGGACCTCCTTTTGGCCTCTAGAAGTGACTAGAACAAAATTTAAGTTTAAACAATTTAATTTGGTTCCATTGCCAACCTTAGTAGATATGTCATAACATAAACACATAACAAGTGTCAAGTGACACTGTAAAATAACATAACACAACATTGACATGTCACTAATTGCACAGAGAAAACACCTAATAAATTCATACAATTTACGGTCACAAATAAAATCACTTAACAACGACGCTCGAATCTCTTTATTAGATTCAACCTTGGCTTTACAATTTGTACAAAGGGTTGGTTACTGATTCTCTGATAATTTCCATGGTATTTTATTCTGCACACTAAATTAAACATCAGTAGCTCAATAAAATCACATGCATATACATACATTTAAATCAAATTGCATAATTAATTGACTAAACATTCTACATTTTCACTTAATAACCTTTTTCCATTTTTGTACCTGATAACTATAACCGAATACATAATCAAAATATCATAACATATTTTTTTTCCATTTGAATTTAAAATACTAAAATAATCATCATAATACATGTGTATACCTAAGCATCATAAACTTCATCGATAATATATACAGAAGTAATCATCACATGGTATAAATAATACTAATAATGTCTAGTCCATCAGATGTAATGTCCCAAAATATCTAATCATAATGTATCAAAATAAGTGTATCAGCTAAGCTATGATGGGTCAGGGTGAGTCCTCACAACATATAAAAACTTAATGGCATACTCATTTGAGCTTGTATGAAAAATAGGCAAAGTATGAAAATGTAAATTGTGTGGAATATGCATGTTACATTCATTAAATAAGAAGAAAATAAGGTAGATGCAACACTCATCCCCTTCAATTCTTAGGGTACACCTTGGAAATTCACTATCCAACTGAAAAGGAGAGCATTCAAACTCTGCCACTTTTTTGGGGTTAACTTTATAGGATCCATTCACATCAGTAGTTTACATATCATAAGAAATAGCATACTGATGTTCATGCAAACATTTACAGTAGTCATCATTTGAGACATGATCTAGCCCATTCTTCAAAGGATATGGAGCAATAATCTCAACATCAAAACATGGAAAATCCATACCATAAATCTGTTTTCCAAAAGGAGGAGCATCCTACATCCTATCAGCATCAAATAAACCCAAAAATTGGGGGTGGGTAGGAGGGAAAACACCAATACACTCATTATCTGTAAATGCAACTTGAGCCACTGAAGGACCATACTTTAATGATTTAATAGAAGATTCAGAATCAGAACAATATTCAAAATCCATAGAACTATCCCAATCAGTACTCAACATTATGTCTAGAATCTCCACATTCTTTGAATCTGAAACAACACTAATGACCTCATTATCTGATAAATCATACTGAATCTTATTGTAGCCTAGTGAGACAGGCATGCAAGGAGAATCGATAACATACATGTCAAAATTAGGGTCCATTGATTCATATTCTTTATCAAAATTAATGTATGTAGGGTGTATGGATTCAAATCTATCATGTCATGAATATCTAAGATACTCATTTGACAAGAATTTTGAAATTTTTTCACTATGAAGTGAACATTTCTCATCATTTGCATTCATCTCTGACACACCCTCAAAATTAGCATCCTCATTTATCAGCTTAGTATAACCTTGTTGATTACACATATCCTTTGTTTTATATTGAGAAAGATCATTACATTCATGATCATAGGATACATAATTCATATCAGGATCATGTATGACAATTTCCTCTTCATCATTCTCAATATTATCACTACTAAGTACAATCTCATGTCAAATTGTGCATTTAAGATCTTCAATATCAAAAACTTGGTCTCAAATTTCAGGATGACTGTGATAAAAAGAATTATCACAGCAACCTACCTCTTCATTCTCTTGATGCTCATAAACCTCATTGTCTACATCATATGCAATATTTTCAGCCAAAGTACACTCAACTTCAACATCACTATTCTCAGATTCATCCTTATCAAATTCATCATCAGTATGGTCAGAATGTTTAGATTCAGTATCACTATATTCAACATCAGAAAAACCTTTAGAAGAAAATTTCTCTAAATGTTCCATCCATTTCATAGTATGATGAATATATTCTACCCTCAGAGAACTTGGCAGAATAATTGTATTAGGAAAACAAAGCTTCACAAACAAATTAACCCACACAAACTCCTGATGATAAAAAGTGATGCTATACTCCTTGATATGTGCAAAAAACCTTATGTAAAAATCATATTGAGATTCACCCTCCTCTCTGCTCATGTTTTCTTGTAGTGTTAACACCAGCCTTTCTTGAAGCCTTTGTCTCAACATTTTTGTTTTTGCCTGAAGAATTACAAGCTCTGATGTAGGATATCTTTATTTGTACATGTCATGATCATGACTATATTCTAGATCACCATATTTCTCTATATCACCATACTGCTCAATAAAACAATCTTCTAATGCTTCCATAGATCCTATTGATCCATGAGGTAAATATTTAATCCAATCCCTTGCACCCTCTATTAGAGATATTGCAAACAGGGTCATTAATACATCCTCATGCATGATGTTATGATCATCAATCAAATCAACAAACTTGGCTATATGTTCCTCAGCTGATTGTTCACCCTAGCTAGTGAATTTAGGCAAACAATTCCTGACTACTGATGGAATAGGGTTTGGGTATCCAGGAATACCTTCAAAATTTATAGCACCATACAACATACCCCTAGGTAGTTGTGCCATCTTAGTAGGCAGAGTGATTAAAAATTGCCCCTCTATTTTCTTAGTACATATTTCCCTTTAGATTTTGCAAAAATGCAACTAAAATCTTGAAATATGCAAACCTAATTCTACACCTTATTCCTTTTCTTAGTGCTTAGATCACTTAATAAGGAAAATTTTGAGAACTATGATAAATACCTAGATGTATTGGAGTAGCTGCAACAATATTTGATCTGAAGTCACCTTCAAACCACCTTCAAACTTGGTAGAGCCGCCACCTCTTTGTAGAGGAAAATACTTGAATCAGATGAGATCTCTTTCTCAACTCTGACTTTCTTTAAATCAGAAACTTCACATACATCCCCAATATAGGGTCTTCTAATAATTCCTCTCTTGACAGGAGTCCAAATATCTGCTACCTCTTCGCTGCAAATCCACTTCTTCTTTGTAGTCTTTCTTCAAACATACACACTGGTGCAAATCAGAGAACTCAGAGTTGCCACTCACCACATGTGAGATTGTATAGATATTATCTTTGAGGAACTTTGACTTTCAGACACTTTGCAATGATAGACAAAACATAACTGACTCACTTTACAAAAATGGAGGAATATTTCTTTTTGTAGAACCAAACTCTATAACCAAACTCAACTGCAACTGGTTTGAAAGATTTAAAAGATACCACACCAGAGAATCCAGGAAATAAACTTCTTTACTTCCATAATAGGGTCACAAATTTGTTAGCATTTCTTCTTGCAAAACAACCTTAATATGATAGTATAATTGTATACTTGAATGCAAACTCCTATTTTATGCAATAGAAATGCTAATTGATGAGGATTAGATAAGATCCTCCTTTTTTTTGAGCTCCATGGACTTAGGTAGGTATTACCTTTGAATGATTACTAATAATTCAGTATTTTAGTGGATGATAAGGATTCTCATCCTTCTTCCTTTTAAGGAGGGGTAACCTAGTGATTCACTCTTCAAGGAATCAACAAACTGAATTGTCTCTGACTGAAATAATCCACTTGAATTCAGCTTATGTGTTCTTAATAACTGAAGTATATTTGATTTATATTATTGGATGGAGAAACCACTGCTATCAAACTCTAAACCAGTGCCTATTCCTTGGGCAAAGAGTCAATGAAAATATAAATCCACAGAAACAAATTAAGGAGATACTATAGAATGCCTTACAGACTATATGCAATTCAGATAGAGTACCTTACAAACTATCCTCTCATTTCCATACTAATGTATCAAATCCTCACATTAATGCTTAACCCTTTGAAATTACTTATGAAACTTAGTTCTCTCCTTGAAAGAAACTCATGAATATTTAGACAAGTTACATTGTAACCGGTATGTTCAAAATGCATTACAAACCAAACATACAAGATTCATGCAAAGAAAAATAAAGAGACAACAACAATATGGAATAGGAAACTGCACTGCATTTCATTAATCTGTTTTGTTTCAAAACATCCAGACAAGAAGCTTAAGAGATGAAGCAAAATTAGAAGTGTACCTTGCAGTAAAATTTCTACAACTTGGGACCTACTCTAAAATGTTTGACAAAAGACTGAACAGACTTAGCAACCCCCAAAGAAAGAGCAGCAACATGAACCATTTAAAAATGTTACAATAGGCCTATATATAGCCCAAAATCCAAATTTACAAACTCAATATTAACCTTAGTTAAAACTGAAGATTACGCAACTAAAGAGACCACTTTGAACTGCATCCATGCCCACCATGGACACATGGCACATTATTGTAATGCCTTAAACATAACTTGACTACATCTTTCTCATAAAGGCATAACAACAACCTCCCGATCTGATCAACCTGCTTAGTACATAAACTGGATCACCGATCACTGACTTAACCACGATCTAACCCTCCTTCGGTCTGTATTTGGAAATTAGGTGACTGAGTAATCTTGAAGTCAAGAGATAGTTTTCTAACCTTGGGTTACATCATGAGACTTCTTGACAACCTCAAGATCTTGATCATCATCAACGGTTATCACCAGATCTCCTGATCACATTTGCAATATGCTTTTCTTATGGAGATAACCTGACTAAAGGGAATCACTAAGTTGTTAGAATGAATTTAGAATAACTAAGAGGGGGGGTGAATCAATTATCCTCAGGTCCAAATGTTCCCATTTATAACTTTATACCAATTTGTACAATTAGATCTTCTCGGCAACAATAACATAAAAGTGTGTAGTTTACTATACTAATGAAACAAGCTTGCAAAAACTTAACAGTAAAACACAACTTAAACATTCACACATTTTGACACCATGATATAATGTGGAAACCCAATATAGGAAAACCACTAGTAACATGCTACCAAAATTTCACTCTTATGAAGTGAGCTCTGTTAGGATCCAACCCTGTTAAAGGTTACAAAACACACTGTCAAATGTGAACTGGTTAAAGGATTTAATCACCCTGTCAGGAGTGGCCTTGTTAGACAACTTAGAATACTCCAATCTGAATGTCACCTTGCTCAAAGGATTTATACAATGACTGTTAGGCAACCTTGTTAAAGGATTTGAACTAATACAATGGTTAGAAAGTAATTAGCAGGTTTGATCTGATTCATACAACTTACTTTGAAATCTAGATCCATTTTAGCTCTTATGCTAATTCACTGAGTGGCCTCCATTCTCATCTCAAACTCCAGATCTACTTGTAAATCTATCAAGAAATCTCTCTCTCCTTCTCTTCTCAACCTTCTTTGCTTAGATCTTGCCAGATAGTAAATTAACCATGCAATCCTCTTGCATACTCTACATACATAGCTCTGTATCCTTCTTCATCAATAATCCCTTGAGATTATCATATACCTCTTATCTAGGTCAGATAAATCTTTTGCTTAATCAATATCATAGATCTTAGGTTAGGTCAGATCCAACGGATCTTTCCATCATTACATTTAATTTATTTCTCCAATACAATCACCAATTAAATCTTGAATCCATGCGTTAATAATGGTTTCCTGTGCATATAATTAATGAGGACCAAAATTAAATATCTATAACAAAATTCACATATTCCAATAAATTCAATAATGTCTGTCAGAGATCTCAAATCTCATCAATTATCAAAATATTGTTGCTCAACCAACACTATATTCTTTTGCTTGGTTGCCTTTGTATTCCTTGATATTTCAATGGTGCTCAGCCATCACTGGCTTCGCTCGGCATCAACTTCACTTTTCTCGGCATCAACCTCATAATGAACTATCAGTGAAAGATAAACAACATATCACTTTGCCAATGTGCCAAATGATCAAGTACCCTTGTGTTTACTTATAACTCAAATATTTCCCTCAGCCTTCTTGTTATCCTTTTCTTCAAATCAAATAGATATGGTACTCAAACAGATAGCAATAGTCTCACCAGTTAAGGTTTGACATCAATGAAAAAACAATAATTGTTTCCATTATAGCTTTCAAAACAATCTTTCTAACAATCTCCCTCTTTGGCATTAATGGAAACACTAAACAATAAAACAATAATTTGCAACCATAGTTACCATACAATCCAAAAAGTGCCTATGTTCCTTGTATGGACGAATTTTCATTAATGTCTTTAGCTTCATTCTGATTCTCATCTGCAAAAAATTTTCTCCCTCTGTGTCTGTGATCACACTAATGTTTTATGTTTCTGTTCATCAATATCTTTTCAATAATCTATTCATTTTTCTGTGTAAACTTCTCCCTCTATCTATCTCAGTATTTTCTCCCTCTTTGACAACAATGCCAAAGATGTTGAAATTTTCATCATGCAGATTCTTCTATTCAAAACTTTGTATCATGTTTTTCATGTCATCTTGCTTATGATTGATACTATTTTACTATCCTTGTCTATCTTTCACAACTTTAGGCAGCATCTTAAAGTGTGACTACCTATTCATCAATGTGAAAAATATTTTGAATATGAAATTTGATGCAACAGTACCATTCTAAACTAATTAGCCTTAGTTAGGGGAATCACCCCTAATTTACCTCGCAGATACTGAAGAGCATCCTTGGGTAGTTCCTTTGTAAATATGTCTGCTAACTATTCCTTAGTGTTCACATACTCCAGTCTCACTTCCTTCTTTTGAACTAGCTCCCTCGAGTAATGATACTTGATAGCTATATGTTTTGTCTTAGAGTGCATTACAAGGTTCTTAGAAATATTAATGGCACTCATGTTATAACAATATATGACAACTAGTTATGTGATCTCTTCTTTCATACCTTTCATTAGTATCTTCAACCACACAATATTAGAGCAATTAACTGTTGCTACCACATACTCGACTTTAGCTATAGATTGTAAGGTGTAGTTCTGTTTCTTGCTTGTCCATGAAACTAATATTTTTCCCAAAAGAAACGCTCCTCCAGTGGTTCTTTTTCTATCATCAACATTTCTAGCCCAATCAGAATCAATATAAACTCTTAGTTCAAATTTATCATTCCTTTTGTAATACAATCCATAGTCATTTGTTCCTTTCAAGTATCTCAGAATCCTTTTTACTACCATCATATGAGTTTCCTTGGGATTGGCAGAAAATCTAGCAACAATTCCAATAGCTAATGCAATATCAAGTCTACTGTGTACAACATATTGTAGTTTTCCAATCATTGATCTGTACAGTGTTTGATTTACTTCTTTTGACTCATCAGTTTTGGTTAACTTTTGTCCAGTAGCCATGGGTGCACTCACTATTTTTGAATCTTCCATTCCAAAAGTTTTTCGTATCTCTTTGACATATTTTGATTGAGTAATATGGATACCATTCTTCATTTGATATATTTGTAAGCCAACAATTTTTTTTATCTCACCAAACATAGACATCTCAAATTCAGTTTGCATCTCCTTTGCAAATGCTTGACATAACATATCTTGTCCACAAAATATAATGTCATCAACAAAAATTTCAGCTAATAAAGTACCTTTTCTATTCTCTGTCTTCAAATATAGATTTTTATTGTCATTGGTTCTAGCAAATCCAATTTTCATTAGGTAGTTGTGCAATCTCTCATACCATGCTCTGGGTGCTGGCTTCAGTCCATATAGTGCTTTGTGTTATTTGTAAACCATATTCCTTTTGCTTGGGTCAACAAATCCATCAGCTTTCTCAATGTATACTTCTTCTAATATACATATAGAAATGTTGACTTTACATCCATTTGATAGACTTTAAATCCTTTGTAGGTTGCATAAGCAAGTAAGGTTCTTAAACCTTCCAATCTTGCAACTAGAGAAAATGTCTCTCCATAGTAAATTACTTCCTCTTGTGCATAACCCTTGCATACCAGTCTTGATTTATTTTTTTTTACCTCTCCATGTTCATTTAGCTTGTTTCTGAATACCCACTTAGTACCAATTACATTTTTATCAATCGGCCTCGGTACAAGTGTCCAAGTATTGTTATTTTCAATCTGTTCAATTTCTTCGTTCATGGCTTCAATCCAGTCTTCATTGCCTAACACATCTTTTACTATTTTAGGCTCAAAGTCACATAACAAGAAGGTATCTTATCCCAATTTACTTCTTGTCATGACTACAAAATCCTTTTTTCCTATGATTTGATCAGGTTTATGGTGCCTTCTAACATACTTTGCCAAAGTAGGTTCTTTCTCTATTTCAAATTGGTCATTCATGTTCAATTCAAGTTGAAACCGTGACTCAGCATCTCCATCAGATAGCTCGGCAATCACCTCCTATTGCCTGGAAATTTCATTCCATGTCTTGGCAAGGCCAGTCTGTTTCTCGACAACATCATTCTTAGTTTCATTAGAATCTTCCTCATCGGGATAGGTGAATGATTTGTAACTTTTAGGATCAATCACGCTTTCAGCTTCATTTCTTTATGCATATTCATAAATTCTAACATTTTCACTTTCCATAATTTTGTTAGTGTTAGAATTCAAACACTTGTATGCTTTTATTTTAGTTGAATATCCAAGAAATATGCATTCCTCACCTTTAGCATCAAGTTTTCCATTTCTGTTATCCTTCAGTATGAAACATCTACTTCAAAAAACTTTAAAGTAGCTTACACTAGGTGCATATCCATACCATAGCTCATAAGGTATAGCATTTGTACCTTTCTTGACTTGTACTCTATTCAGGGTGTAGACTACTATACTTATAGCTTCTCTCCAATATTTCTGTGCAACATTTTTCTCCATCATTAGTGTTCTAGCACAATCCATGATAGATCAATTTCTTCTTTCAACTATACCATTCTGTGGTGGAGTTCTAGGAGAGGACATCTATCTCTTTGTACCTCTGTCATTGCAAAATTTGTTAAACTCATTAGAAATAAACTCGCCTCCTCTGTCAGATCTCAGACATTTAAGACTCTTACCTATCTCTTTTTCAACTTTTTCCAAGTACCACTTAAACAACTGGAATGCATTAGATTTTTCCTTAAGAAACATAATAGTCATCATTCTAGAAGAATCATCAACAAATAAGATAAAAATATTTGTCCCCCCAGTAACTTTTCTCACAATAGGTCCACAAAGGTTAGTATGAACCAATTCCATAATTTCCTTAGAAGTATGAGTTTTTCTCTTAAAACTAGATTTAGTCATCTTTCCCAATTGACATTGCTTACACATTGCATTTTTGGGTTTCTTTAACTTAGGCAACCCTCTAACCTTTTTCAATTTGCTTATTCTTACCAAGTTATCAAAGTTTACATGACACAACCTTTTATGCCATAACCAAACATCAGTATATTGTGCAAACAAGCATGTCTCATCAGCTAAGTCTAGATAAAACAAGTTACCTTTTGTCTTCTCACCACCTCCAACTAATTCTCCATTTGCATCATAGATCTTTGCTTTCCTATGATGGAATTCAACTCTGTAACCAGAAGTATTTAGATGTGAAACACTCAATAAGTTATACTTAAGATCATCAACCCAATATACATCATCACATCTGATTTTTTCAATCAATTGAATTGGTCCTTTCCCTTTGATACTACATGGTGTATTATTTCCAAATTTAACATAACCACATTTACACTGATCTAAGGTTTCAAATTTATTTTTATCACCAGTCATGTGATGTGAACAACCACTATCAATAATCCAATGATCACCTTTGCTTATATAATAAATTAGTGCAGTTTTCTCATGATCATCAGAATCATCTTTCATTGCAACATACACAACTTCTATATCATTTTCATTAGATTTATCAGATTCATTGTCAAAATCTTCTTCAGCTATATAGAAATATTTCTTACCTTTATCTTTGTAATCCTTGTACTTTCTAAAGTCTTAGTCATCCTTCCTATATTTATACTTTATGTCCCTTCTTTCATCTTTGTCATTCTTATCAGGACATCTTGCAGTAATATGACCAACCTTGTTACATGAAAAATAGATAATAGGAAGTTTACCTTTGAATTTTTCTTTTCCTCTGGATAGACTTCTTGCCATAAGTGCCTCAAGTTCTTCTAGATCATCATCAAAAGTGTCATTGTCACTTTCCACACATTTCTTTCCTTTGTTTGATTTATTGAGGACCATCTAGGACTTGAATGTAGATTCAATGGCTTGTGGAGTATAGTTATCAAAATTTGACATCTCAAATGCAATAAGTCTGCCTACCGGACTTTCCAAAGTCAAATTTTTGTTAGGAGGACATCTCAATTCCTGAATTGTAGATACTCTAATAGCATAAATAGGAAGAAGTGTTCTCAATACCTTTCTCATGATGGTGTTATCATCAATGGTTCCTTTAGCTCCTCTAATAGTATTTACAACTTTCTTTATCTTACCATAATATGAAACTATATTTTCTCCTTCTTGCATTTTTATTTCATCAAACTTACCTCTCAAGCTTTTAGATTTGGCTCTTAGCACATTTGTGTCACCTCCATAGATGGTTTCAAGGTCATCCCACATTTTCTTTACACTTGTACAATCATTTATGTCTTCAAACTCATGATAGTTCAGGGATGATGCAATCTCCAACATTGCTTGATTATGTTCTTTCTTTTCTCTTAACTGTGCATCATTGAGAGCTCCTATAGGGGCTACATATTCTTGATCAACATGATGTTTAGCATAATCATCAACACTAGCCAAGTGAAATTTCATCAAAATTTTCCATGTAGGAAAGTTATCCTTATTCAACTTCGGTACCTCCCTTTTATACATCTTGATCTTTTGCTCCAAGTACCTTCAAACTATTTCAAGAGAACTAAGCTCTGATACCAATTGTTAGAATGAATTTAGAATAACTGAGAAGGGGGTGACTCAGTTATCCTCAGGTCCAGATGTGCCCATTTATAACTTTATACCAATTTGAACAATTCAAATCTGCTTGGCAATAATAACATAAAAGTGTGCAGTTTACTATACTAATGAAATAAGCTTGCAGAAACTTAACAATAAAACACAACTTAAACATTCACACATTTTGACACCATGATATAAAGTGGAAACCCAATATGGGAAAAACCACCAGTAACATGCTACCAAAATTTCACTCTTCTAAAGTGAGCTCTGTTAGGAGCCAACCCTGTTAAAGGTTACAAAACACACTATTAATGTGACCTGGTTAAAGGATTTCATCACCCTATCAGGAATGGCCTTGTTAGAGGACTTAGAACATTCTGATCTAAATGTCACCTTGCTCAAAGGATTTATACAATGATTGTTAGGTCAACCTTGTTAAAGGACTTGAACTAATACAATTGTTAGAAAGTAATCAGTAGGTTTGATCTAATTCATAAAATTTACTTTGCAATCCAAATCCAATTCATCTCTTATGCTAATTCACTAAGTGGCCTCCTTTCTCATCTCAAACTCTAGATCTTCTTGGAAATCCATCAAGCAATCTCTCTCTATTTCTCTTCTCAGCCTTCTTTTCTTAGATCTTTCCAGCTAGTAAATTAACCATGCAATCCTCTTGCATACTCTACATACACAGCTCTGTATCCTTCTTCATCAATAATCCCTTGAGATTATCATATACCTCTTTATCTAGGTTGGATAAATATTTTTCCACTTAATCAAGATCGTAGATCTTAGGTTAGGTCAGATCCAACAGATCTTTCCATCATTACATCTAATTTATTTCTCCAATACAATCACCAATTAAATCTTGAATCCATGCGTTAATAAAAGTTTCCCATGCATATAATTAATGAGGACCAAAATTAAATATCCATAACAAACTTCACATATTCCAATAAATTCAATAATGTCTGCTAGAGATCTCAAATCTCATCAATTATCAACATACTATTGCTCGACCAACACTGTGTTCTTCCGCTCAGTCACCTCTATATTCCTTGGCATTTCACTATTGCTCGACCACCACTGCCTTTGCTGGGCATTAACTTTGCTTTTCTCTTCATCACCCTCACAGTGAACTGTCAGTGAAAGATAAACAATATATCACTTTTCCAATGTGCCAAATGATCAAGTACCCTTGTGTTGACTTATAACTCAACTATTTTCCTCAGTGTTCTTGTCATCCTTTTCTTCAAATCAAATAGATATGGTACTCAAATAGATAGCAATAGTTTCACCAGCTAAGGTTTGACATCATTGAAAAAACAATAATTGTTTCCATTATAGCTTTCAAAACAATCTTTCCAACATAAGTCTCATAACGATAAGGAATATTCTGATTTTATAAGGAGACTTCGTGATTGAGTAATAAATGAATTTGCACACATGTCCTTAGGGATTTTAAGTTACTTGATAAAGTAATAGTAGAATAGAACCACGTCAAGAGCAACTAGGTTTATTTTGATTTCCCATGAAAATAAACCTAGAAACTTAGGGTTCTTACATTTTAATGGATTTCAAGGCTTAGAAACTATTACTTATAGAGAGATTTGATGCCAATCGACAATATTTCATCATTTTTTAGTAGACTACTGACTGTAAACTCAAAATTTTCAAGGAGCTTTTCAAAACTAGAAAAGGCACCAACAGTCTGTAAATCTAGAATTCACAACCCTACATGAAACATTAGTTTAACATACTTTTCAATCAAACCTTGAAAGATCTAACTAGGTTAATTAAATTTGAAAGTGTAAGGAAATTAAGAGTGTCTCATGGATCTCTATCTAGAAGAACTAAACAAATGCTCTCAGCTGCAAAGCATCCTATAGTGACAACCCCTAGAATGATAATTATGATAATGATGATGAAAATATGGATCTAAGATACAAATTAAGAGTAAATTCCCTATTCTATGCTCAAATTCTATGTAAACATAAGTGATTTTTCCATTATAACAAGACTATTCGAGAATGCTTTAATGTTAAATGCCCAATTCAAGATTCAATTTGAATGTGAATTTTTACTCTACATGTGAATTGGTAAGTTTACACTAATAAAATCCTCCTATTGTGGTTCCACAACACAAGTCCCATTTTGGCCACTTGGACTAATGAGTACCCCCTTTTTTGGGTATTTCAGCCTTTTGGTCAATTTGATTAGGCATCTAGTGAGTCAGATTGTGTGCCCATGTGCTCCCAATAGTTGGATGTCAGTTGAGTCAATTTTTGGTGTTCTTCCCTCTTTTCCCCCTTTTTTGTCTTCTTTTGTGTTTGTGTGTTGTTTAGAGTTATTTTTAGTTTCCTTTTGTGTAGACTTAGTTGTTATTTTTTAATTTAGTATTTTCAATAAAGATTTTTGACGAGGCATCCTTTGTGATTACAAAACTGAGAATGTCAATGTATCATGTTATGAATTGATGAGTTAGAGAAATTCTTCGATGGGATTGACTTGTAGTTGTATGAAGATGAGAACAAAGAGAATTTATATTCTAAAAAGAACATTGTTGAAAAATTCATGGGAATTGTGACCATAGTGAATGCAAAAGATGATTTGCAATAGATGTTTTAGTTCAAAGAACATGTGAAGAAAATCATGAATGGAATTGGAGAAGTTCAGAAGTTTGAAGCACATATTTCTAGATTTAGGAAGAAGAAATAGGGGAAGTTTACCTTTATGGAGTTACTCAATTTTGATGAAGTCCAAAAAGTTTCAAAGAGTTTCCAGAAAGCTCATCCCAGGATCCTACCAATGGACTTCGACATTTTTTCAGTCATGAGATTTTCAGAGTTTTGAATTTTGGAGATATTGAAAACCTCAAAACCCTAAAATCCTAAAATGCCAAAAATCCTAAATCATGTCATTTTGGACTTGTCCATTTTCTTTCATGAAGGTTCATAGGTTCAGATTTTGGAGGTTCAGAAGTTTGGAGGTTTAGAGTTCGGAGTTTAGAGGATTGGAGGTTCGCAAATTCGAGGTTCAAAAGTTTGGAGGTTCAGAGGTTCAGAGTTTAGAGGTTTAGAGGTACAGATTTTGAAGGTTCAAAGTTTGGGATGCTCAGAGGCTCAAAGGTTTAGAGTTCAAAGGTTCTGTGGTTTAGAGTTTAGAGGTTTGAAGGTTTAGAGTTAGGATATTTAGAGGTTTAGAGGTTAATAGTTCAAAGGTTCAGAGGTTTGGAAGTTTGCATTTGGGAGGTTTGAAAGTTTAGAAGTTCAAAGGCTTAGAGGTTTGGAGGTTTGGAGCTTGGAGGTTTGGAGGTTTGAAGGTTCAAAGGTTTGATATTTTTGATATTGCATTTTTCAGAGGTCTACAACTTCGAAAATCCAGGGTCATAAATTTCCAGACAGTCAAATTTTGCAAAATTAAGATTTTGACACGTAGCCATTTTACTAGGGGTAGTTTTTTGGCCTTTTGGCCTCTAAAATTCTAAAATTTTGGGGGTCTTTAAGAATCTATACTTAGCCATTTTCAACATTCCAAATTTCAGACCAAAGGTTGGGGTCTAAAGTTTCAAGGCTATTCCAATGCGAGGGAAAATTGAATGAAGGGTTTGTTCTAGATCAAACTACCTGATGGCTTGGGTTCATTTTGGTTAAAATAAAGGACATAAATTAGTTACATGTGCACAAATAAGCTCATATGAAGATACCAAAGAAAAATCCAAGTTTTGGGTGAAGACTCCAGTTCAAAATGGTGGAGCTCCAGTTCTGATTTCTTGTTTCATGGCTGGTTTTGGCCCTGATTTCTTGTGAAAATAAGATGTAAATGGATTAAAAATATATGAAAATTTTTTAACTATAAGCTAGGAGTAGTTTTACTTAAGTAATCTCTACTTTTAGCTTTGTTTCATTGTTTTAGAGTAGTTGAAACCCTAGTTTTGGGGTTCAAAGTTTTGTGAATCAGAGAACTATATAGTATATCAAAAAATGTAATATGGTCAGATATTTTATGCAATAAAGACATATAATTGGTGCTTCATTCACGGTGTGATATTTTATGTTGTCTATGGGAAATTTATGAATTCATGTTTGCTTGTTCATTTCTTTCAAAGAGCCAATTGGGTTTATTGTGGTTGGATCTACAATTGATTAGATTGGAGTTTGATGTTGTTCATCGATCTTTCTTTGATGAATGATTGAGAAATATAATTTTGTTGGTTCAATGATAAATTTGTTTTGTGTGTGTACACATACTTGTGGCTTCACAATTTGATAGATTTTAAAAATCTTGCATCTTGATACATTTCTCTCCAAATGATTGCATCTATTGGGTATAGATTTGTGACATGGTATGATTCATATTCTGTGGGTTTCCATATTTTTATTATTCAATTTGCAAGGAAGGTTTAGCGATTGTTTATGTTTGTAAGGACCTCATTTCAGTAAATTTTCTTAAATTTTTTTTACCCAAACCTTTGATCTTTTGACAATTTGGATAGATTCAATAATCATTGTAGGGATTAGAGTACATTTTGCATCATTATTGAATTACATGCATTGATAAATTGAGATAATACAAAAAAAGTACTAAAGTTTGTTTTGCTGCCTGAAGCTTAAATGTACCAGCAAAGGCCTCCTTGTGAACATTCCCATTTATCTTCAACTGAGTTTACCAAGCAGTTTTACCATGACCACAAAGAACCTTGGGAGTAACCTCATTATTCATTCAAGAGATGAAATCAGATCTTGAATTACTAGCAATTGACTTGTGTAAAAATAACACTCAATAGAAGTGGCGCTAGAAGGAGGGCCAATTAAAATTCATTCTTAGAATAACTTAGAAAATTAGAGTGTTGGTAGTATACAAACCCTCCATCGTCATTCCAAAAGAAGTGGCACTAGAAGGAGGGAAAATTTAAATTCATTCTTGGAACAACTTACAAAATCAGAGAATTGGTGGTATGCAAACCCTCCATCATCACACCAATAGAAGTGGCACAAAAAGGAGGGCTAGAAACCAGCAGGCTGGATAATATTGGATATTTCTCTCTAGAAAGGTTTAAATGAGTCCTCAAATCATCACCAAATAAATGATAATTCCTTGACCTTCATCATTTTCATAAACCCTCATTGTCACGCCAATAGAAGTGGCGCTAGAAAGAGGGCCAAATCAAATGATTTCATGGTTACATGCACACTTGAATGTGTTGGATCTTGAGGAGATATAGCTTCAATGGATAGTCCTTTGTGTATAATAGGAGGTTTCAATGAGATTCCTTTACATGCACACAATAGGCTTCCCTTTTTCTTCCCCAATAATGGAAAAAATGCTACAAAACATGTGAGGATTTACAAGATCTAAAGCTTTTTCTTAAAATTGAACATGAAGATGTTGTTTGCAATCTATTTTTAGAGACATTTGAAGGTGTAGAGATTCAATGCTATTTGAGACTTTAATTTAATTATATTTTCTCATGGGTTGAATTAAAGGATTTATTCTTAATTTAATTTAATCTCAATGTGAGTGCGCAAGATTAGTTATTCTATTTTGTTGTTGTGAGAAGGACACCAAAAGAATCTATTGCCCAATTTAATCATCAATTCCTTCCCATGTATCAAAGGGTTCAATATTAAAAAAGGATGGTGCATGATTTGATGTTAAAGCAACATTATTTATCGTGTTTGGATGTCTCATTTGAAAGAAAACTTAGATCTTTTGGTGAGACTGCTACCTTGCAAGATGCAATCAACAAGGATCTATTTCTGGCACAATGTGGATGTGATGTTAGAAATGGTATGAATGGTCTAGATGGAAGTTTCAATATTAAATTGATTGAATATTTTCAATCATTGCATCCCTATGTCAATCTAGTCAACATATCAAATCAACTGCAGTCATCTTGTTCAACCGATTACAACTTGCATGATATCCAAATGATGCAATCAGCCAATAGCAAGTATCAGACCAATCATTTTCAAGATCAGAGTTGGAGTAAAAATTCCCATACTAAAACCTTTGATGAAATTATTTTACCTCCCAATGATGTTTCTTCGTCTATAGTGTCATATTCTTGTTATACTCCAACACTTAATACATCAAGTCAAGATGATACTTCAATGGAGAGCTTGTTGGCCAGTCATATGAGAATGATAAGTGGTGTGACAATGAAGATGAAATGGGTCTAAAAGTTTGCAGAAATCAATAATTCAAGTTACCAAATGATTTTTCCAAAAAAAATCATTCATGAGGTATCAAGACATGATGAAAAAATCCAAGAGGATGAGACATATTCAATGCTGCCCCAGAATTATTGTCATAAACAATCAACAAGTGAGAAATCTTTGACATATTCACAAGATATTCCACTTGAACAAAGTAGACTAAATGAGAGGTTGCAATAATTGGCTATTCCTCTATCATTATCAGATTTTTCATAGATGGATGGATGTAGGATACACCTCACAAACCAACATTGTGAGGTGGATTGCCTTGTATTCCTAGGAAAGATGGACTTCTATTTGAAAGTGAAGATGACTATTGAAGAGGTATTAATTCCTATAGCGGATGATTGGGATAATCAATTAAGGAAGGAAGAAGATGAATGTGATCAAACTCATGAGACTTTGGAAGACATTTAATTTCCTAATGAGGAATTTAAAGTGGTCATCATACAAAAGAATGATGGTGAGACAATTAAAAATGATGCAGAGAATGAAATTATAGACACATTGATAGATATTTTCATGATGAGTGAAAAAGAAGAAGTCTATTCTCATGAAATAATGAGTGATGATGCCCTTTATTGTTTGAATTCTAATCATGATGAAAAAAAATAAAGGATATACACGAGGTTTAAAAGGATGATCAAAGGGTTATCCTAGGGTATGCAACACTCACACATGGCCAACGATGTGGAACAATGGCATGTTTTCATAACTCTATTGTTAATTATCTAATGCATTTCATTGATGATGATTTACAAGAATTTGATGGAGATAAAAAATCATGCCATGGGGTAGATGATTCTCAGGACTTACCTATAGACAAACAAGATGACTCTCTATCTCTATCATCAGATGAGGTAGATAAAGTGATTGATCTAGTATCATGTTTGAGTAAAGAAATGTCCATTTATGGGTATTCCATGTATATATCAAACCTTGCAGTAGCCAATTCATTTAGAGTTCATCCATTTGATCTACATCTAGAAGTAAGTTGTCTTGACTTCATGCTAGCTTTGGAGATTGCTTTAGAAGGTAATGGAGATTTTGAGCATGTTTCTTTAAGGCTTGAATGATAAAAAGATTCGATTGATGATACTAATGATTATTACAATTCAAAGGATGTGTTTATGATTGAAGTTTTTAGTCCTAAAGAGGTTAAATTTTATGATTTATTATTTAGGACTAATGATGATTATAGAAAGGATCACAGTCTTGATGCTTTTCCTTTTGAACTTTGTTGTAATGAAAGGTATCATACATCACCAATTCCTATGTCTTCTTATGGTGTGCATGTACTTAATGAGGATGGAGTGGTGTACCTTGAGTTAAGACCTCCAAAAGAAGAAATCTTGTTGTGTGAGTATACTCCCATGGTTGGGAACTCACTCAATCCGGTGGTATCTTCCCATTATCCCTTACAGTGTGATAATTTCCAATTTGAATATGATAATAAGAGTGACAAAACTTGTTTTTGGATTAACCATGATCATGCCGATTTTCTACAACTTCTGATTTTCTATAATTTGTACCCTAAATTTGAACAAAACTTGTCTAAATTTTTACAACGATGAGTTTTCATTTCTTAAAAATATACAAGGTGTGTTATTGCTACTGCATGGAGAGGAAAATCAATTAACCAATAAATCATACACTTTTTTTTCTAAGTCTTTTGTAAATAATTTATTTTTAGTTTTGATCAGGTAGGTGTTAAGTTTCTTTCCTTTGTGTTTTAGTGGTTTGTTTTTTTTCTTTTTCTTGTTTGGTCAGTAAGTTTGTCTTTGTTCCTTTTTTCTTGTTTTTTTTTCTTCTTTTTGTTTGTCGGTTTTGGGGTAATTTCATTTTTTCAAGGTTGTTCTTGACAAGTGGTCCATCCCAACTGGTCCTTGATGAGAGGTAGATATAGTTCTTAGTCAAAATTTTCAAAGAGATGTATCTTGCAGGAAGCTATACTCAAGGATAAAAAATGGTGATACCTTTTACTGACAATCAAGGTGATGTTCAATAGTGATCATCCCAAGTCACAAAATATATTAAAGTACAACACTAGAAACATTATTTTCTTGGGTGGTTGTTACTTAGAGCCAGCACTAGCATGTTGACATGGGTACCCACCAGTCCCAGAACCCTTCTCCATCTTCAACTTGACTAAAAAAAAGAATAAGGAAAGCGAGGATAAAAAGGAGAAGAATGTGAAAGAAAAATGAATCATTCAAAGAAATGGTTGCTAAGGTGATCAAAATTTTATACCAAGGTAGGATAGTCTAAGAGATACCTAGGTTTATCAAAAGAAATAAAATGAAGGCATTCAAGAAGTAGCATACTCAAAGAACAAGTGGTCTGAACCAGTCACCAATCAAGAAAGAAGAAATAATTCTAAATAGAGAATCCTGCAAATTCCTCTGCTTCAAATATTGTTAGAAGAAAAAGAAGGGTGACTATAAATATCTATCAGGGCTATAGATGCCTAATTGGAAGAAAATATCTTCTCAAGAAGCCCTTGTCAATATTAATAGAACCATGAACCTATTTCTACCAATGGTCCTCATATCTTCACTTCTACCTCTAAACTCTTCATAAGTTTAGAGGTAGAAGTGAAGATATGAGGACCATTTCTAGACATAGGTTCATGGAAGAAAAGATCTTCTTGAGAAGCCCTTGTCAAAATTGTCAACAATAAGGTAGAAGTGAAGATATGAGACCTTATTGTGACTTATAAATAAAATTATTTAAATTAATGCTAGCGTTCGTAACACAGATTCCAACTGTGAATTTCAATCTTTGTTCCTGTTGAAGTACAAGTTATGCATTCATGCATACTTCCTCAATTCACAACCAAATACATGAATTCATAGGCACATACTCAGAGGTGAGTATACCTACCATGGAGGGGTTTAGAGCTAGATTATCTCCCCCTATGACCATGAAGGTCATCTAACCAAAAGTGGAAGTTGCATCCACTATGGATGCATCTACCACTTTGTTAACATCATCATCTTTCTTTACTTCAACCCATATTTTGCTTGAAGCTTTTGTAGCTTTCACAAACTTGACTTCTCTAGATTCTTCAAATAGAGATCCTTGAGATTTATTAGGTCTTTCTTGTCTTTGCGTTCTAGATCTACAAAACCTTGAGATGTGTCCATCTTTGTTACAAGAATGAAAAATTACTGGAGGTTTGTTGACATGATTAGCCACGTTGCTCTTTTTAGCTATGTGTCCCTTGTAGTTGCATATCTAACATATAATGTTTTGATAATTTTTCTGTGATTGATTTCTCTGATTGTACTTCTTTGATTTTGTTGTGTCTGATTTCTTAGATTTGATCTACAGTGTATGGCTCTATGACAGAATTTGATGCATGAATAACAATAACCATTGAAAGGTCTTACCTCTTTACACTCTCTTTCCATATGTCCTTGTTTGTTACAGGCATAACAAGTGTGGTTAACTAGTTTGCATTCTTCTTTAGGTGGTTCTACTTTAGCCTCTGTAAGATTTTCAGTTGCCTTTTCTTATTTGGTTTCTTGTTGTACTTTCTTTCTTTCCTGAATTGTATTAATTTTAATTTGTGCTTCATTGTATCCAACACTAGTGGTATCACCTCTTAACTTTTGTGCATAAAGCTTTGATTGTAATAGATCAGAACTGGTGTGTAATTTCTCAATATGACTCTTTGCTTCTATCAATTTGGATTCTATCTTTTTTCTTGATGTTATCCAACTCCAAGATCTTCATATTTTCTTGCATAAGTTCTTCATCTAATTATTTACTTTCTTTGGTCTTTTCTTCAATAGTCATTAGGTTATTTGTTAGCTATTCATTCAAATCTTCAATCTTATCTTTTAGAGACATGTTTTCTTCATTCATCTTTTTGACCATTTTTCCAAAATTATTCGTAGAGCAATCTTTCAAATCTTTTCTTAATTTTTTGATGAACATTTGCGAGCCATAAACTTTCAATTTTAGTTCTTCATTTTCTTTTTTAGATCTATCAAGATTTTCAAGAGCTTCTTCAAGATTATTTTTTAGATATTTCTTTTCTTCTTAGTCCATGATCTCTTCAAGTGGTTAAACTTCTTGCAGAGGACCAAAGCTCTAATACCAATTGTTAGAAACACTGAGAGGTGGGAGGTGAATCAGTGTTTAGTAATCAGTGTTTAGTATAATTCAGCAACTTGAAACTTAAACCAAAAAGATAATTAATTAATCATAACACATTAACACATAACACAAAATATGTTTACGGCAAAATGTTGTTTAGAGGAAAACCCCGATGGGAATTAGTACCCACAAATAATTGTACTAATCTTATGAACTTGTTAGAGTTCCTTTGCCCTGTTAGGAGCAGTCTTTACAATGAAAGTACAAAGACCCTCTTAGGAGTCTTTACAAAACCTTGTTAAAGGTGGATGGCTCACTGCCTGAGCCCACTGCTCAATAAAGAAGAAGGTTACAACCTCTTGATAAGAGATATACACTATATCTGTCAATTGAATTGTTGTTATGACACTGCTTGTATGATTAGTTCCTTTTGTGTGTTGAAACTATAATCACTGATAGAGATTGATCTAATGCTAATTATTCTTCTTTCTCTACTATCTTACTTTCTATATCTTTTTCTTTTTCCATACCACATCTAATACAAAATATATGTTAAGTATATATACATACTCAATAGACATAACTGAAAACTAGGACTTAGTCGACCCAAAAAGAACATACAAAATGCTTCCAAATGAATTGGCTTAAGCGTGTTTACATGAGTTCTTATAACATAATTAAAAATATATTACAATAGGTGCATAGCCAATGGAAAACAAATTAACATGCACTAATAAAAAAATGGAGTCGGCTTCATGCTCTATTTTGCCAAGCTACTAGGGCACTTGGACTTGCTATAATTTCACCATACTGATATATCTGAACCTGCGTGTGTAGAATTAGCATAATAATGTATCCAAAGATGCAGAAAATAACTCAATAATACACACATGTGTTAGTGCTCTGATCAGCGGATATATCTCTATCTGCACTGTCTTCTATACTTAGTCAATTTTTGGTCTTCAAGGTTTATGAACTGACTGTCAAAACTTCTATATGACTTTGTTGCCATAATGAAAACACAAAATTAGTCATATAATCTCTATAGTGTCAAATTTCCAACAATCTTCCTCTTTGTCATTAATGACAACAAAGGAATGTGGCTAAGTTACTAATACTTTGACTTAACACAAAACTGCTATATCTTTTCAAACTATACATCATAGTTTTATCTATATAAACTAATCTCCTTTATATACATTGATCTCCTTTATATACTATACTCCCCCTTTGACATTAATGAAAAAGGTGTCAAAAATTGAAAGTCTCTAAGTACTTACTCAAAGTACACATCTTGATATGCAATCTGTAGATTTTTGATTTCTTGTTGCCAAAATGCCTTGAGTGCATCAACAGTCTGAAGATGGGTGCATAATGCATATGTGAGCTTCTCCATTTTTACCAGATCCATATAGGGGTCTTGATCATATGTAATAAAAGTTGCATCAATCTATTTGATGTTCTCATTTAGTACAGCTCTGGAGGGTGCAAGTGCATTTCTCAGTTGTGTTTGTCTAGTCCTTATCTTGTTGATCTCTATCTTGACTTTCTCAATTTTATCTATCTTCCCTTGATAGGTGTTTTTGCAGATATTGATGTCTTGAGAAGAGGTTTCAACAGATTTCCTTATATTTTCAACCAAGATGTCTATGTCCTCAATCTTTTTGATGTGTTCAGAGATGAATTTGCCTCTGTCCATACAGTTAGCTATCACATTTTTGCCTTTTGTTGTTAACTCTTTTAGAATTCCCTGACCAATCTTCAATGAGTTAATATCTAATGAGAAGTTCTTTATTATTTCATCCAACCTTTCCTTTTTGTAATTTTCTTCTACAATTTTAGTATTTGAGTCTACTAGACTTGTGAAGTTTTCTATGAAGCTTGTCAAGATGCTATCGACATCATCAATTGATTGAATATTTGCCAATTTCTTCTCTATTGGTACTAGGTTGTTCAAAATTTTTACTAACTCAAGAAAGAGAGGATTTCTCATAACTTGTTTCTCTTTTTCTTTCTCCATGGCTAATACAGTTATTTTGATCAAATCTTTTTCTCCCCATGCATCTAGGTTTGCTGAGTGAGGGGTCAAACTTGACAACAATGATATTGATGGTTTGATAGATGGAGTGAATATAGAATTTTGACTTACATCGCTACATTCAATTTTCACTGGGATCTCCATAGAGGGTGGTTCATTAGATTGATTACCTTCCTCATTATTCAAACCTGTTGAGTCTTCAGTAAGAACTTGATCTTGCTACAAGGAGGTATTATCAATGCATAACTTCTCAGTTTCTTCAGTGCTGACAAATGATTTTTTCAATTTTGTTCAAGTCATTATCTAAAGATTTCATTGTTATCTTAACATCATTAGTCATAATGGTTTCATCTGTATCTTTGACTGTATTAGAGGGTGATGGAACTTTGGGCACAGAATCCTATGGACTTGTCATAGGCACATTAAGAATCTATGATTCTTTTTCTTGTTTGGAAGGAATTGGAGTCACTTTACTTGTAGGCCTTGTTGATGGATACATATGTATGTCCAAAAAAACTTGCTCAAATTTTTTTTCAGTCTCTTTTCCAACCAACTCATACTCTTTATTCATTATGTGAAGACTTCTTGTCTTGGTTCTTAGATGAGGTTTTACCAGATCTAACAATATTGCCTTCTCATCATGTGAACAAATAGGGAGAAGATTATCTAGTGTTTCTTCTCTAATCCTCATATCTTCTTCTATTAATTGTCTCTTTAATAAGTCAACTATGTTCCATAATCTATCTGGAATGAATGTCTGAAGTGTTAATCCCTAAGTTTTATTGATGATTAGTGACCCACACTTAGTCATTTACTTAGGCAATTTTAGTTGGTTATCACTATGGCCGAGCTAAACATTCAAGGTCGAGCAACATTGCCAAGAAAGTTTTAGGTTGCCAAGTTACATCATGCCGAGCCAAGTAGAATATTAAGTGTCGAGCATTAGTGATGTGTTGTGCCGAGCATAATAGTTTTTGCATACATGTTAGGATTAATTCAAACTTTGATGTAAATAGTTTAGGCCAACTTGTATGATATCTGAGCTGACATTTGTACGCATTTAATATTTGTCTACTAAGTTAATTTCACATTTAATTGTTTTATACTATGCATAGCATGGAGCCAATCAGGAAATTAGTATTCATTGGAGGTATAAACAATAGATCTTGATCGTTGATCTAGATCTCGCCGCCAGATCCAAAAAGATATAATAAGATGGATTCTAACCCTAAAATAGAGAGAGTGTGTGAGAGCAAGAGATATACAAAGAAGGGATGTATGTTCATGAGAGATGAACAAAAATTCATTTTGAGAAGAAGCCTAGATCAAGAAGAATGAAAGAGAAATGAAAAGTAGAGTAAAGACATATCAGATTAAGAGATCACAAAGGTTATTGAAAAGAGAAGATTCATCATCAGCATCTGAGTGCATATCAAAGGATCACTACTTGGAACATTTTAACAGGTGTGTTAGGTTAAATCTCTTAACAGAGTGGTTTTAGCAGACCGTTTCAAATCTCTTAGCCGAGTGCTTACTTTATTGTAAGTTGAAATTTTTTAACAAGGTAGATTGTAATGATCTTTACTTCTTAACAGAACAAGCCTTTAACCAGGTAGATTACATATTGAAATCAAAATTTTGTAGCCCTAACAGGCACACTTTATTGCTGCAATAGTGTAGATTTTGTGGGTATCATCCCCACCCCAGTTTTACCTATTTGGATTTCTGGGTTACCAAAATTCTGTGTTATAAGTTTCATATTTCATGTTATGGATGCTATGTGATGTTAGGTTAAATTCATATATGTATGAATGTGGATAAATTTGTTTTAAGTAGTTTATTTTGAAGATCTGATTCACCCCCCTCTCATTATCTTGCTTTCCCATTCTTGTACTTCCAACAATTGGTATCAGAGCATAGTTCACCTACAAAAGCTTTGAATCAGCTTGTGAGCACAGATCTTGAGGTGGAGGTTTACAAGTTGCGAAAATTCATTGAGAATCAGAAGATTAAGATCCAGCTAGCATTACATCAGCTTGAGATAGCAAGACAAGAATTGAAGAAATCATTGTCAGCTAGGAAAGATTTGGCCAAACAAATGAATGATACTCATTACCAGGAAGATGACACTATAAATCTATTTCAGAATGAAGATTCTACTAAGAGTGATGCAGCAATTGCAGATCTACTGGAAAAGAACAATGCACTATGTGAAGAAGTTAGAAACATGAAGAGAGAACAAGAAATGTAGACAGTGAGACTATGTGAAGTATTGGAACAAAAAAAGAAAGCTAAAGCTGACAAAAGCTATGGCAGGAGAAGAAAAAAGAGTAATATATGTCAGACTTGATTAAAGGACACATTATGTGCAGATGATGAGAACCAATCAGGTTGACATGGCAAATCAACTGCTACTTGAAAATCAGGAGATTAGTAGGAAAGATATGGAAATGATAAATCTGAGATCTGAGAACAATCAATTGAAAGATGATCTGAGATCTGAGAAGGAACTTAATGAAAGGTTGAATAAACCTAATGAAGCTCTGACTCACTTTGAGAATCTGATGGAAGCATCAAGAAGGTCAAAGGATCCTTCTAGATTAGGTCACATGGAACAAAAGACATCTACTGAGAAAGGAGAATAATCTAAGTGTAAGGCCCACCCCATTCCCACCTTTTCCTTGACACTTCAATGTCGGAGGATTAAGGGGTGTTGTAGTATCTGGATGATTGGTAAATCCCTAACAGATTTGTACCTCAGGATAGAACTATCTATTGTACCTTCATGTCAGTACCTATTTTAGTGTCGCAATGACAGAGGTGATATCTCTAGGTTGTTAATTGTGTAAGTGAATCTTGGATGTAGTATGTTACCCTATGGATCATAGATCCAACTAGATTATTAAGGGTCCATTGAGTACTTTTGTCGAAAGGATTAGATTCAAGAAGTCTAGATGTAAATGCCAAATTAGTTATGTGTTAAGTCTTAAGTTATCTTGGATTAAATTAATAGTTGATGTGATGATTTTAGTAACTCCTACAAGGATGATGAGTAATGTTTTGATGATGTATTATATGGTTATACCATAGTGAGGTTGGTGATATTATTAGAACCCTGAACAAGGATTTGTTAGATCCTAGACTAATAGGATTATTCTGCATTTTGTTTTCCTA